>KB672791.1:5337286-5387678 GCA_000349145.1 Anopheles dirus | reverse complement strand
AGGAGAAACACGACTGTATTCGACGGAGGTTTATAGCTGACTCATTTTTATTCTTAAGGAACTTCTGCGTTGAGGGGATAAGTGTTTGTGTCTGAGTGTGAGTGCGTAAGGGATGTATTTTTGTGCACGCCACAGTTCTTTAATACACACGGGATCAATCCTCCAGATAATCTTCCGCTCGAACACAGCACATTTTCATGTTTTGTAGGCGGCTAAAAAGAATACAATTTATTGGTGATCAACACAACGAACATGCTTTGATCAACAGTTCCTTCTTGGCATAGCCACCATGCTACCGCGAAACATCAAATGCTCTTTTTCAAGTTATTTTCATATTTAACCACTAGAAAGTACAATTTCTTATTGCAATTTTTTAACTCATTGTTTGCCGGCCTCCCAGTTGTTTGTTTACAGTCGACACAACATGTGTCAATGTCTGTAAACAAACTTTGACGTACCAATACTAACATGGCGATCTCGAAAACCGCTAAAAATTCACCTATTATAAACACCTTGGTACAGCCCACTTTACGCATTGTGTTGTTGCTTTCTTTCAAATTTTGACGTCTTTCATTTTCCGCGTGCAGAAGGAAAACAGAATGTGGTGAACTGGAAAAGTTTACGATAATTTAGGTTACTGTTAGCTTTTATTTCTACCATTTGCTGTACATTTTCGAGCGTTTTAGCCTGTTCTACAATTCCGCCCCGAAATGGTAAGACTCTACACCGAGATGATACTGGTGCGGCCGCGTACAACTGTGCCGATCGAAATGATGCTCACTAATGTACCCTCACAATTGCCTCGATAGGATTTGGAACACCGAGATTTAGCCGCTCTGGAGGAACGGCTGTATTCCAGTATCCATCACTCTTACCAAGCTCCCCAGACGCCTCAAGATGCTGCACCACTTCCTGCGACTTCTGCACGTGTTGTTTCGAGAACGTCGGTAATCAACAATGGGCAAGGTACACTGCCGGCCAATATGAAGCGCTACTGGGCTGGTTCTGCAGCTCCCATTCCCAGCGAGCGTACACCCTACGTGAAGAACAAGCCCAACGACGCTGCGAAACAATCCGCTCCATCAGAGCCCATCCAAGCAAGCGAGAATGAACCGGCAACAACAGAAGGCGGCAGAAAGATGTTTCTCACACCATACCAGTCGCTGCTCGGTATCACGAATCCCCGAAGCAGTGATGATCAGTCCGCTCAACCAATAGCAACCTTTACTCAAAGCACTCTGCCAGAGCAAACGTTGGTACGGAAGATGACACCCAAAGAGCCGGGACTTACCTTGAAGAAAAAGAAGCAAAACAAGCAACCGTCGCAGTACGCCGTTGCTGCCCTGGAAAAGAAGTTGGAATGTTTATCGAAGATGATTAGCAAAGATCGGAGAGAATCTACCGTACAGGTGCTGGACTCGAAGAAAGCCAAAGCAAACAAGGTGAGGCAACGTAAGCGGCCACCAATCGTCGTGGCGCAAATAACACTCAACTCATCGGATGAAGAATCACGTCCCGAACCTGTAAAGAAGAATGACGCCTCCTCGCCAACTCCCCTGTTGCTCTCTGATGGTGAGGCAGATGAGGTCATCATAGTGCCAGCACCACCACCGCCCAAAATCTGCATCGATTGTAGCGACGATGATTCCCAGAATACGTTTGCATTGCCAAAAACCAAGAAAAGCAAGAAAAAGAAACCAGCAAAGTTCTCGTCACCACGCTGCCTTAGCCCATCGAACAGCTCGATCATGTCGGACGATTTCATCGGCCAGCATGATCGCTCTCGGTTGAACGATAGTTTTACCGAACCCATCCCGAACGACGACGAGCTGGAATGCTCGATGGAAGGATCGCATCGGTCAGGTACAAACTTATCAAAGAAAAACACGCCGGAGTGCCGGCAGGAGCGGGTTCCCTCTATCTCTTCAGAAGACACTGTCTGCACGAGTGGCGACACTACCGACCAAGAGAAACGTCGTCACGACGCGAGCAACGAAACAATGCCGATATCGCAACCGCTACAACCGAACGACAAATCAACTGGTACGAAAGGTAAAAAGAAATTAAAAGAAGGTGTGGAAAAAACTTCATCCAAAGCGAAAGGATCAAAATCGTCTGCTCCGGCATCGCCGATGGAATCAAACTTCACGTCAACGGCCAACACGGAGGATAGCTCTAAAACGCCCAGTAAGCCCAAAGCGAGATGCAAATCGCCCGCTACGCTTGCTTTGGAACTGGTACGCAAGCAGTTTGAGACAAAGAAAACTGGCAAGAAGCCTAAATCCAAAAAGGAGACGGACAAAAATCTCACAGCTTCCGAACCAAACTTAACCAAGGATGTAACAACTACCTCAGCCACAAAAACTCATGCCGAAACGGGAGGCAAGCAGAAGGCAAAGAAGAATTCGTTGTCATTCGTCGACGAGAACATTTCGTCCGAGAGTGATTATGACCTTTTGCCGCTCAATACCCCCTGCAAAGCAAGTACTCCAAATAAATCGGATAAGAAATCGGCCAGTACGGAAATGAATCGGTCGGGGAAACGATCCTCCTCGTCGTTCTTTGAAGAAATTGGAAACGTCTCTTCGGAGAGCGATTATGAGAAAAGTTTTATGCAAGCGAAGAAAGACTCCGAAATGAAGGTCGCGTCAGCGAAAGAGTCCAAGAAACGGATGGGTCGCAAACGTAAGCAGTACAACTCAGAAACCTACTCTGATGAAGATTTTGCCTGCCTACTGACGGACATTGTGCGTGCAGTTTCAGACACGGATGATGATGACGATGACGATGAGGATACTATCATCTTGGATAAAGAAACTGAGGTCGGCGGAAAAGACACACCAACCACGAAACGAGTAAACAAAGAAAAACGCGTAGAACAGGAGCTGGAGCAGGAAAAAATTTCTACGCCTGTTGCTCGTCCGAAGAAAAAGAAAAAGTGCAAAGACACACCCACCGCAACAGACCATCAGCTTAATGATGTGCAGAACACACCGAATGACGGTGACGCAGCACTAGAACCGGTGAAGAAAAAGAAGAAACTGAAGACAGCCAAATCCGTTGCCAAACTTGTGGCCAGCGGCAGTACCACACCCGATGTCGTGGAAGTGGTGGAAGAGGTGACGAACAAGAAAACTAAACAATCGCTGTCCGCGAAGAAGAAGGGTAAAGCAACAGGCAGCAGTAACGTTTCCACGTCGTCCATTGTGCAAGCGATCTTCGAATCGGATGACGATGATGATGATGATTGCGTCCTGATAAAAGAGCGAAGATTTAGCGACCCGGGAAGGGACGCAAATACAACATCCAAGAAACCACCGATGCTTGGTTCGGAATGTGCCTGGAACGAGGAGATGAAACTGTTCTACAACGATACGTGGGCGGACGAGGACTTCAATCTGAAATCCGTTCTGAGGAGTATGCCACGTGAGTATGCGTAATTTTAGCGTACCTTTATCCGTTGCACATGCACAACAAATTCGTTGCGCTCGGGTGTTATGTCCTGTTTCGGTACTTAAAGAGACCGAATAAGGAATTATTTATAGTTTAGTAGAGAACAACTGCTTTTCTTACGGTAAACTGTTAAACACGTTGCACCATCGCACTTCTTCGCCTAATATTAACGAATATTTAATAGAACTGTTGATTAACCTATTGTTTTCTTCATCAGGCGATAGCAGACAATGGCATATAGTGCACAAAGATCTTTATCCTGATCCACCGAAGAGGGAAGTGATTTGTAATATCTGCGACGAACCGGGCCACATGCGATACAAATGTCGCAACAAACCGAAAAAACCATTATGCTATATGTGCGGTGAAGAGGGACACCGGGAACCACGCTGTCCAAACACCATCTGCTTGAACGTAACTTGAATCAACGAATTACGAGTTGTTTCTTGGGCTGTACTAATTTTCTTTTGCTCTCCTTTCAGTGTGGATCCAAAACACGTAGCTTCGTGCGTGAATGTAAGATGTGTACACGCGAAGCAGGCGTTGTTTGTTTCACGTGTGGTGGACGTGGCCACGCTAAGCGCAGCTGTCCGGATCTTTGGCGACGCTATCACAGTACGGTAAGTATTTGGCGCTGTTGGCACCTGTGGGTTTCGTTCGCCTGATCACTCCATGCGATGGTCGTGTGAGACGCATACGGTACAGCGTATGTCCAGAGGTGTAAACCTAAATTGAAGTGTACGAGTTTACTGCATAAAGAATATGCATGACAAGCAAGAAATTAACCTCACGCCCTCACCATCGCGTAGCAACTGACAAATGGCACGGTTGCCTAGGCAAAGAAGTTCTTTAGATTGGTTTCCTTGGGACAGACAAAATCGACATGCAAAGCTTATTGTTCAACGCTCAAAGAATCTTATTCTCGATGCCTAATTCATTCGCGTTTCACACGTTAGCTCTCTGAGAAATCCTTTCTGTTTTTTTGTGAATTTTATTGAATCTTTAACACGGTTCCTACTAATCTTTTTTCATATTTCAACAAAAATCAATGTTTCATGTCATGCCGGCTATACTAAACAATTTTGATGCCCCTAAAGGGTTTTCAACCGTAGGTTATTTGGCATATTTTACAGTTTATTTCCCGTAAACTGTTCCAGTTCATATGTTACAGTCGCAGGATAGCTGGTCATGCGTACGGGTGGCCAATAGACCAGAATGATTAGTTGGTCCAGTTGACTTTCGATCCCTTGGATCATCCCAATTATGCAATTTTATCATATTTTTAATTTTACCAAAAATTGTTAAGATACTCATGTGGATTTTGTTTTTCACTGTGACATGTATCTTATACAGACCCTTTTGAATGATGTGAAAAAGGAAGGTGAGCATTCAGAACCTCTATCGTATTTCTATATTGGCCAGGCTGTGCAAAAACTGAAGCAGCTAGATGCTGAAAGAGTAAATGACAGCTAGAAACTAAATCGACATCAAAACTGATCTAGTTAAGAGTTACGTGGATCTAACGACATCGAAAATCAGATTTTTTTTAGCTATAACATGACTGTTTTGCAACCGGCTTACACCTGGTTGTTGATGTGTATCGGTCGCATGAGGTAAGTATTGAACGATGGAACGAGGAAAAAAAGAACAAAAGTCTGAGTGCCCCGTGATCCGTTTGTCAGTGTTTGCTGTAGTTGGTGGGATGGTAGAGATGAGGACGTCAATTATTTTCCACAAAAATGTTAATAAGAGTTTTCGCACTGTACTCGGACTGTGCGCCTGTTCATTCGAACGGTGCAACCGATTCCGGTGGCGAAATCCCTGTGTTTCCTGCCCAGATTGAGGATAATGTGCCGCTGCGAGAGGATTACGAGCGAAACCCGAAAGCACGGTGGTGTTGCATCTGTTGCCGACCGGGCCATCAGGCACACATGTGCAATGATGCGGCACGTATTTTCGGCCATGCGATACCGAACACAGCCGTCAGTTCGTACATGCCCGCCTACCGAGGCGAATACACTCGCTACCGTAAGCATCAGGTAGACGAGCAGCAGCGGCGCATCGCAATGGATCCGACGGCGCAGTACAATCTGTTCAGCAGCGACGCAAACGAGTGCGAGCTTAATCTGGGTGAGGTCATCCAGAACGAGAATGGGTTCTACTATCGCTTTTTCAAGATGACCGGTTTGCTGGATAGGCAGAAGCAACAGCGCTTGCGCAAGGAGCTGGAGGATGCAGAAGAGCAGCGTCGAACGCCTGATGTACCGATGCAAGATGCACCGATGTTGGAGGAACCTACACTTCCGGATCTTACTGCAGTTACGGTTGAACCGGAAGTGACTGATCGGATGACGCCACGAACGGAGGAAGACTTTATCAACAAAGTTAGAACATGTGAAGAAGACAGCAACGTTAACAAAATCTTCAACAAAAGTCCCAATCCAACGGTCATTGCGGCAATCGTGGAGGAAAACTCCAATTATAGCTTCTCCGAGTTTAATGCCACCGATGCAAAACACTCGAATGACGCGGGTCATGCGGTGGAATCGAAACCCGAACGGAATGCTTCCGAAAGCATGGATCGTCCGGAAGAATTCGAAACCGCATCCGACGAACAACAGAAGATGCAAGCAGATTTTATTCCGCTCACATCCGAGCCTCCTGAACTGGATAATCCTCCAGTGGCCGCCATCAAACCTGCAGCCGAACCGATTGCACCGGGCTCTAGTGTGAAAAGTCCGAGCGAACCTGCGGTAGCAGTAGCAGAGGTGCCGACAGATGCTCGAGTATTCCTCAGTAAAGAGAATGCCAAGCTTTTGCTCTCACTCAAGGGTAATGAATTCCTCAACGAGGCAGGAAAGCGCCATACCGTGAAGCTGTCGATTACGTTCGAATCGGTCGGTAACGTATTGCTCATTAGTGGACTGCAGGAGCAGCAGGATAATTTCCATCAGGAACTCGTGAAGTTCTTAAATCCGACAACGGACGATGCAGCGAATGCAAAATATTTCCAAATGCTGGGACCGCGCCTATCGAGTAAGATGACACGTTACATTTCGCAACATTTGCGGTTCCTTAAGGCGAAAGATAATGTGGGCGACTTGCTGGCGGCATACCAACAACTAAACCCCGATTGCAATGCGATCGCATATGAAAAATGTCGCCGAAAATTGAACATTCAGCTGTTTGGCGTGTATGGCATGCGCGATGGAAGGAAGCACCTGAACGTACTGCGGCACCAACTGAGTGTGTGCATGAAGGAGAGGCATTGGAAGCAGCACCAGCTAACCCAAAAGCAACGGCACATCATCGACGATGCAATTCGTTACATATTTTCCGCGTACGACCATAAGGACTACGTGCAGATCGTGAAAGAGTATGAAATGCTGCGGGAAACGCATCAACTGCGGATGCTCACCTATAAAGATTTAGGATTTGAAACCCGAAACGAACCCGGTAACGCTAGGAACAGAAATAGAAACGCAGCTCCTCAAAATAACATGTCAAAGAAACTTCAAATCGATGTGAACATTTGTAACAGCAAAAAGTTTTTCGACCAGGAACCAGTTTCGTTCAGCGGAGATGATGATTTCGTGCTGAATACCTTCGATCAGATGATCGATCCGATTCGGCTACAGCAGCTGGACGATACAACGCGCAACGTTTCGTACGATCAGCAGTGGAACGAGTTCGACAATGGTGGCGATCAGGCATATAACGGTGCCATCCAACACAACCCGGTTTTTTCACCGCCATCACCGACACCATCGCCTCATTCTAACTGGTCACATCAACAATCGCATGAATGGGAGGAGACTGGTTACAGGCCGCCAAGACCGCGTGATCGTTTCCACTGGTTTAGACCGCAGCACCAGCAAGGCAACCCGGCACCTAGCGGTAATGGTGGAGGTGGAGGAAACTCGTCATACTACGAAATTGCACGCCTGAACGAACGGGAAAACATGTTGCGTGACCAGGAGCTGGATCAGCTGCAAAAGCTGCAGAAAATGTTACAGCGGTAAGATTTTCAGCAGCAACGTTGATAGTTTTTTTTTTAAATAAAAAATGCTTCTTGAGCCGGGGATCACAGAAGATAGAATAACGCTCATGAAAATGTACAATCAAGCAAAAATGTGTAAATTTGTGTGTGTGTGAGTATTGATGATAAGTCCGTTTTCTTTGGTAGGTAGCGAGGAGGCTTTCAGACTGTGGTGGTAACGATAAGGCAGTGCTATGATTTTTTTGAGCTATGAACAGTTGAAACCAATGTTGATATTAGTAAAATATACCTTATTTTCTATAAGTGCATTCAATCAAAAACGGATAATACTGTATTTTTTAGTAATAATGCCCGTTAAGCGATAGCGAAGCAGTCACTGACAACATTTATCGCTGCACCTTGGTTCCGTCGCGCCATTTCTTGATAGCATGATTGAACAAGTTTTCGTTATTTACGACTTTCATACATTTTCAAATAACTTACCATACAATACCCTACCATGACCAACTCCAAAAAGAACAATTCAAATCGGTCAAAACGTGTTGGGCTCTATTTTTTTTTAATTTTATTTAGTATGACGGCCTTAGTGGCCGTATTGTCAGTGCCTAAATGCACTGACCGACAATCGTATTGGGCTCTAGTAATTCATTTAATTAAGGACATTATTTGTATATGTTGAACGGAAAAAGATGACAAATTCCCATTCGAACCAATTCGAACGCCGCGCTCTACAATACTCCAAAATAGTGTTTCGGGTTCAGTAAAGTTATATTTGCGAAGAAACTGTTCAGTACTCTGGCTTTTTGGACCTGATTATAACTCATATTTCATGCTTGTGGGTTGAGGTTGAGGATTGAGGTTTTCAATTTAACGTTTTATTTGGTTAACTTTCATTTGATTTTTCATAGTACCAACAATAGCCAACAATAGCGAATGAAAACCACTGTATGTGTGACGGTGAAAATTATTCTCGTTCATTATAACGACAAGTCCTCACTTTCACGTCCAATTTGTCCTACGGAGCCACATGTTTCCATATGCTGTTTCTTTTGATGCCGCGTAGGAAACTCCTGTTCACACTTTGGACAACGCTCGGCTTGTTTCTGTGAAAGGGATTAAGATATTTGATTTTTGATCATTTGATAAATTTTCGGTGTTGCCTACCCGTTTCGCACGATATTGACCCAGCAGCATGCCGTCGACAGGTTTGACGCGCACATTCGTCTGCTCACCGTGCACCAGGAACATGTGTTTGTTGTAGAAGAAATGGTATTTGAAGTCGCGATTGCAGCAGATGTAGTTTTCACTATTTCGAGCAATGGAGCAAAAACAAAAAAAAATGGACTGTTTTGTAGCGCTAATGTTTGCTGTGAAATATACTTACCGATATGTAATGCATAGATGCTGGTTAAATTCATCCTCAGTCAAGTACGCTCCCAGGCATATCCCACACTGTAAATCTTTTGGCTGTCGATGGTGAGCTTGATGCTCTTTTAATTTTTCATCCGCATCGTACGATTGTAGACATATATCACACACAAAATACGTTTGAATCTGCGTTTTAAAATAGTCATAGTATAGTAAAAATAAAACAACAGTGTTAGCTTGTGTGAATACCACACCAATTCTGCTACTCACGTTATGCGTCTTCTCGACGTGCATGCGAAGCTTATCCTTGCGCCGGTACGACACATCGCAATGATCGCACGGATATTGCACTCCCTGGTGTCGTTCCTTCATGTGGCGATTCAGATGCGTGTGGGCTTTGAAGCTAAAGCCGCAGATGGTGCACGTGTGCGTGCGTTGATTCGTGTGCGTCTTCATGTGCTGCGCCAGGATCTGTTTCGTGGAGAACGTCAGTGCACATTGCGGGCAGTTGACCTCGAACGCTTTCAGATGCAGCCGCCGGACGTGCAGCAGCATTTCCGCCTTCGTGTAGTATTCGAGCGGGCAGTAGTCGCACTTGTACTGGCGCACCGTTGCGTGCCGTTTGGCGTGTGTTTCCAGCACAAACTTCGTATCAAAGGCAAGCCCGCACGTGTCGCACATGTGGTCGCGATGGCTCGACCGTTTGTGCTGTACCAGCTCTCTTTTATTGGAAAATTCGAGACTGCATCGGTTGCATTCATGGCGGGGGCTTGATTTGTCTCTGGAAATTCACAATACAAAAGGTGATCATCACAATAGTTCGCAGTATAGGTAATGATGGATATTTTACTTGCGGTGTTTTCTCATATGTAGCTGAAAAGATTTTGCGAAGTGCGTTTTAAACGAACACTGCTGGCATTGCTGCAATTCTCCTTTAGGATGATGTCTGCTCCGTAACATTCTGCCTGAGGAATCAGTTTCATTCTGCAGTTTTCCGTCGCTAGGACTTTCCATAATCTTTTCGACATGCAGTTTCTCTTCGTTACAGTCCACCTCTTCAGATACCTGTTCATCTATCTCTTCAGTGAAATGTTCTTCATTCCCGACTTCAAACGAGTGTGGTTGTATTGGTTGGCTGTAAGCTGGTTTCCCGTGGTTATATCCGTTGAATTCATCCAGCAAATCTTTAAAGACGAGCTTATGCGTGCTTGTAATGTTCAGCTCGCGCAGTACCTTTAGCAACTCTTTCTGGTGGTTCTGAAAGAGTTGCTCTAACGGGGTTGATTCACCAGCTCGCAACCGCACTAAGCATAATATGAATTGTCCCACAAGGCGTAATCGTTTTCTATAGACCAAAAATCCGTGAAGTTCTTCGCAGCATGTTTCACAAACTATAGTCGGGGTAAGAGGCAGCAAATCCTGTAGCAATGATATTACTTTTGTTTGAAAACAAATCAAGTGTTATTTCCTACGCTTTGTAATACTTACAGGTGAAATTGGATACTGTAGCTCAGCTGCAACATCGACGAAGGGCACATCATAGGATTGTGCAAATGTGTCTAGAGAACTCATCGCGCATTCCGGTCTATGCTGCAAGCAAATGCGACACACTTTCGGAAAGTGCTCTAATCGATAAACGTTCATATCGAATTGTATTTTATAGTTGAAACTAATACAAAGGAGCTTCTAAAAATCGCACCGCATTTCCTTCTCTAAAAAACGTATCCAGTTACCACCGTTTGTTATTTGTTTACCTTTAAAACGAAAACAAAAGCAATCTGAGTTGTCATTCAAAAATGTATAAACAGAAGGTTGTTCATAGAATTTCGCAAATTGACATATTTCAGGCACAGTTTTACATTCGCTGTCGATGAGTGTTTTAAAATTACAAAACCAAGACCCGTATGGGCGATTTTCGATTCCATCCATCGTGTTAACGAACTTTTGTAAAAATATCTAGAAATCTTGAAAATACGCCTACATTCAACCGGAAAAGCAACTTGTTGACAGATTTGTCAACTGCCATCGATCCTGTTTCTGCGCCTTGGCTAGAGTAGCACACCACCTTTGTTTACACTTTGCGGAGACCAGTATGATGCATTGTTTCTACTTTTCCAACGAAGGAAGCTATTGTTAGAACCAAACCGTACCGAATTTTACTGGAAGAAACAAAAGTAAAGGCATAGCAGTTTCTGTTGTCACCCGCAGATAGTGAATTTGCTGTGCAGTTTATCAGCGGTCAACAAGATCCGCCGGTCATTTCCTACAGGAAATCATAAGGATATTATCCCGAGGATGGAGGACGAAGAGAACGCAAAATATTACAAGATGAAGACACCACCGATGTCGAATAAGATGACGCGCTTCATTGCAAAACACTTGCGTTGCCTTGTCCACGGCAATGTGAATGATTTGTTTCAGCAGTATCAACAACTCAATCCTCGTAGTGAACAGGGAAGATTAACTCGGCACAAACTGAACATCCAGCTGCTTGGCGTTTACGGGTTGCGCGAGGGAAGAAATCATTTGAATACAATGTGCGACCAGCTGCACCAGTGCATCAACGCAAAACCTTGGAAAAGCGTGCTTCCCCAGGAACGTCGAACCATCATAGCCGATTCACTGCGTTACATATTTTCCGGATACGATCACAAGGACTACGCGGCAATGATGGACGAATATGAAGCCCTGCGGGTAACAGGACGGCTCGAGAAGCTCACCTATTATAGCTTGGGTTTTCCAAGAATGATAACAAAACCATCCGACAATCCTAAAACACAACAGAAAAGAGCGAAAAAGGAAGCCAAAATCCACCGGAAAAAAAGACAACAACAATGTTAAACAAAAAAACTGAAGCATACGGAGATGGCAACTAATTCGTTCAATGCGGAAAATAAAGTTGTGGAAAACGCGTTTAGCTAGATGTTGGGATCGATTTCGCAGCAGCAGCATCGACCAATGGGGTCAACCCCAGCTTCCATCAACATCTGAATCGTATTCGAACCGCACGAATAGGCGTACCAGTCCACCAGAGCAACAGGATCGTACTTTATATTGTGGTTATTTCTTTTGCCACTTACTATGAGACACTTTATGATTTTTAATTAATGTAGTAGAGCTAAATTTAGATACTGGTGGTTAGTTTTAAGAAGTAAAATCAATATTTGAATAAATATTCTAATCACAATTGAAATCAAATGTTAAATATTTAAGCGTCTCCACGTTCATTGCGTATGACTATGGTACTTCTCAAAAGAAGCTCTGCCATCAAATCTGATCTGATGTATAGTTGTTTCCTTGATGATCCTGCAATTGCGATGAGCTGCTACGAATACAACAGAAATGATGATAGTTGTCATTCCGATGGGAAAGAACTTCTAAAAAAAAGTTTGAAATTAGATCTAAAAACATGTTTGGATTGAAATTTTCAAAATCACTTCAAATTCATCACTATGCGAAATTTAACAGAATTAAGTCAGCGGATATGCTTATCATTAGTTGTTTATTCTCTTAGGTTTGTTATACAGTTGTTTTGAACATTATTATGCAGTAGTTACATGTTTTCCTTAATTTTTCTTCTTCTCCTGGCGCATGCAGACCGATGCCACTATAACGCCAAAAAGGCTCTCTTTTCTCTGCACTATGAAAATAACATTTCCATTATGTTTTCAGTTACTTCTTTATAATGTGACATGTGCTTTTTTGTGTCATTGCAGTATTTGACTTACGTAACGAGTATTTCAGTTTTTTTACCAACAGATTTTTTACACCATCTGCTGATACAGTGGCGATGCGTGTGGTTCCTATTTGCGTAAACAGCTGAATTAATCTTCTGTAACATCTGATGGGAATCTTGGATCCCTTCTTCCCGACTCCTGTCCAGCTGCACTGAGCGATGAGATATCGGTCGAATAGTAAGTCTATCGCTTGCAGCATGCGATCTTCACAACTTTCTGCAGTAATTTGGGTTCTCAACCACCGCAAGACATCGTGGAAGAACTGGTTGTCAGCCAATTTTTCTTCGAACTCGTTCAACTCTATTCCGGTTTTCAATGCCGTGAAACGAAAAACACGTTTCGAAAATCGCAAATGTTCTCTGTTCATCTCTTCAATAACTTCTAGTTTTCCGAATACAATTTGTTGCTGTTTAAGTAAATCGTCAATCATTTTCTGTTGCTTAGCCATAAATTGGTTCATAGTTTTTTCATGATTGATTATAAATTTATCGAAACATGGACAGTGCTTACATGCGCCCGGATCATGTGTTTTCTTGACCATGTCATTTACTGATTCAATGGGTTGTTTAACCTGCGTAGCCTTTGAGTTTCTTTTGACTGACACTGTTTTAACCTTTGTGACTTTTCTTCCGTTGGAAAGTGGCTTCGATGATACGCTAGGCTTTCGATTTCCAACAGTAGACCCATTTGTAGGCAGGTTGAGTTTTGTTGGCAACACAAGAGGAATTTTCAGGGATATTGATGGTTGTTTATATACTGCATTATCTTTGCTATGCGTAGCACCAGAAACAAGCGGAACAATATTGTTCGGAATCTGAAACATAAATTATTACAATGTTTGTTGATTAGATATGGAAAACACACAATTACGTGTTATGAAGAAATTTCAATACCAATTTACGCTAATAGTTTTTAGCATAGTTAACAATATATAACAAAGCTATTTCAATCAAATGTATCATAGTTGAATAAAAAATAGTAAAAATTATTGAACTATTCGCCTTTGGTTATGATTGTACGCAAGAACTCCTCGAAATGATTGAGTGAAGATCATCTGGTTTTATACTCAGAAATAAGTTTCAAGCAGATCGCAACACAACGAACGTAGACCATTGGCAAATGCAAAATAATATTTTTGAAGTGTAAGATAAGAAATAACGAATTTCAAGCCAACAAATGTAAAAGCCCTTATGAAACATAACATTTTAGACAAATAAAAATAAATATATGCTGTTCGTGGTTTTTGTTCGAAAGATTTCAAACAAGATATCAACGTAATTACATATATTTCATGTTTTTAATTACTTACGGAACTTTTGAATCTCTTGATTGTGCCATAATCATCATCCGATTCTATTTCGTCACGGCAAGTTTGCTTTGTGTCTATAACAATTGAAATAAAATAATTATAATTACGTTCACCATTTTCTTATTAAAACAAACTTACATGAGTGATCTGCTACAGTACCGTTTCTATTTAGGAAGTTTTCTTCTTCAGCAGTATTTTCAGCTTTTATAGTTATGTGTGCGTGATTGTAATCTTGGCCAAGAAAAGTGATGTTTTCCTTAAGCTCCCCACCTCTATCATAGGCGTTGATTGCTCGATCTTCCACACTGACAAATTCCAACCTGGGATTGTCTGTTGGGGTGGTATACAAATCCTCAATTTCCGGAGGTTCAACTTTAATTTGTTGAATAGGTTTCTCCACTTTAATCTGAGTATGAGAGGATATATTTATAAGAAACTTTGATCTGATACTGCTTCTGTTCTCGATTGCTTACCTCAGTTTCTTGGATTGTTGATTTATCATGATGCCCTTGAATACTCTCGGTTGCATCGCCGTGCACAGCGTATAACGTTCGAATTATTGACAGCGGAACAGTCATTTTTGGGTTGGACAACTGAAAACTTGCTAATGTGATTGTTTCCTGATATTATTTTCGATTCTGCGTCACAAATGAAAAGCGATTCGACAACGCTCGAGGGAAATATTTCTCCACAAGATGCTTATTATGATGTTTGAGCAAATGACATCGATGACAAACAAATTTTTGCTGCTCCAACTGTCAAATTTGACATGCGATTTGTGTCAAACTCTCAACGTCACCGAGTCGACAATGCGGAATAATAGCGGCTTATTCAGCAGTTTACGCACGACAAACGAGGAAGCACTAGGATGGATCCGCACTTTTTAATTCTCACATTTTATTCCATTCCATTTATATGGTATATGTTTCTCAATCTGGAATTCATGTGATAATTGCTTGCAAAATGAAGTTTAGATTTTTCGTTCTCGTATGTAAGGTGAGTAATCTGAACCGCCTTTTTGCTGAGGATTTGAAAGTTTTTTTTTACAAGAAAACATACTCGCACCCATTACACCGCACACGTAACACCGCAATGCTGGTTGTTAACGTAGCTAGAGACTAACAATTTTTGCTCACCAGGTTTTTTTTATTCAAAAGATTATTTGATATTTTAGTGTAACTTCGTGTAACTTTAGTGTAGCTTTGATGTAAGGCAAAATCAACCGTAAGTTTTCTTTGTCAAATATATGTTTAATTGCTTAAAACAAGTGAAATTAATCAATGGGCAATTAAAGAAGGGGGTTCTCGTACATAACGGAATTTCCTACGTTCAATATACTTACTTGCTAATCATTATTATTGAATATTCACATGCAACTTTTTATGTTTATGACCCATTCAATATTATTTTCCGTGCAAAACACTCAATGGACGCTCAATTCTACAGATACTTTACCGTTGCCACTATTCTAAAACGTTAATTAAATTTAAATAAACTAATCCAGCATGTGCCTTTTTTTCTTCACAAAACTCTTGCATTTGAGGAGAAACTAGCCCGAACGTACTAAAATTGCAGTGTGATGTTAATAGGATGAAACATTTAACGTTTTGGTAACGAAGGAGATAGCTTCTCTATCGCGCCTTTGAACAGAACGCAGCCAGTGAATGATTAGCACGTGATGTTTGTGACGGGGATGATGACAGACGCAGCCGGGCGGAAGAAGAAATTGGATTAATGTTTTTCGAACACATACAATGCAGCTCAATTTCTAGCGATTGATCTCCCTGCGAATAATCGTTCAAGGTGGAATACTCAATTAACGAAAATATGGTACAGTCATCTATCGGATTTATCGGATCGGATGTCTACACCGACAGAACGGTTTTTTGCGAATGTTATATGGACATAAGTTTGCTGTTTTATGTCTTACTCACCTTTGAATTAGTAGCACTTTATGGAGAGACTGTAACTGCATAGACATGAAGTGTCTAACTCAATTGTACCAATTGAATTATTTAAATTATAGTTTAATTTTTTGGCATATCCCGATACATCATTCATTGTTTGACTACATAATAGTGAGTATAAAAGGGAAATTTAATTTTAACGTAACACATTAACGCGTTGAAGGTCAAGAGAGTCTCCAACAGTTTGCGAATCCTCTACAAAAGCTCACACCCACCGCACTTGGCACTAACAAAAAAAGGCATACGCTTGTTGAATATTCATTAGTAAACATACAAATTTGTCTACGGTGGTATTACGATGAGCGTTTGCTGCGGAGCATGCACACAAATCAGTTGAAGTGATTCAGGTGAAGAATAACGTTCATAAAGAAAAATATTGTTATCAAAAAATGATTCTTCATAGCACGAAATATATTCAACGCAATACACTATCAGCCAAAGTGAGTAAAAGCATGCGATCTTGAGCGATCATTCATCGATAGTGCATTGAACGCTAATGTGCCTATCCTGTGACTAAGCTGTCTTTCTTCCGGCGTGGTCAACAAAACCAGGTGGCTAACCCTCAGTATCAGTTTTGTCAACCTTGAACCGACAACGACTAGTAACGGAGCTTCTCGCATGTCGGAGGCATGATGACATTGGCCGAGCACGAGGTAACATGTGTATGCAAAGCCTCCTTTTTTATCTCCTCATTGCATACGCACGCGCGTTTTTTTTTTTGCTGTGATTTACGGATGCGTACTCACGCTCCCGTCGACATCTCTCCATCCCCACTGGTCAGAACTACACGGCGCCGGTGAGCTAAGCCAGCATCAATGCATCAACCATTGCAAGCAGTGCAAATCGCTGCCGTTTAAAGCAACAAGCAACGACAGATCTCAGGTGCGCAGGGGTATGACGGGAACCGCTCAGTCCTCTGATTGAGCGGTAGCGAGACGCGAGTATAAAATTATAGCTTTTCTCAGATCACAGATTAGTTCGATTTGGTTCGCAGTGTGAAGCTGATTGCCTGGTTGTGTGGAGATTGAGTAGTGCACTTGCCGTCTGGCTGTTAGAAAACGTGGTACGAATAACAAACTGTGGAAATTGGAAGAGGAAGAAAAGACCATCGGCGAAAAGTGCTCAAAGACAAATGTTCGAAGTGAGCTAGAATATCAGCACTTGTTTTTATTGTTAAGGTGTTCTTAAAATATAGTTGAACTCTAGGAACTAGAGCTAGAACAACGTTCCAAGTGTATTTTGTTGCATTTGGAATTGGAAATC
Organism: Anopheles dirus; assembly: GCA_000349145.1. Classification (NCBI taxonomy): domain Eukaryota; kingdom Metazoa; phylum Arthropoda; class Insecta; order Diptera; family Culicidae; genus Anopheles; species Anopheles dirus. The sequence goes on along the minus strand of KB672791.1, from coordinate 5,370,581 downwards.
ATTTGGAATATACCTGTATGAAGCTATCCGACGTTGTGCTGTAGTCAATCAGTTTAAATTGATGGCGTCTATAAATCACAATGAATATTTCATGAATTCTCGTTACCATTAACGTGCTCTTGCATGAAATTTGCGTCATTAGTGACATCTTTATGGTGTAGATTCAGATCATGACCGGTTAGTGGTGAATTGTAAACAATCGTTCCTATACGCTCTACGCTATCAACCGTATAGCTTGTACTTTTGAAAAGATATTTTTATTTTGATTGCAATTAAGTTTTCTCGAATAGCTAAGAAACAAGCTGTCTTGAAAGGACTTGACTTGATCGTTATGTATAGCTTAGCTAAGAAATAGCTAAGACTTGTAATTTATTATTTACTATAGGGGAAAAAGAAACATTTTGATTCGCTCGTTGAGCAACTCATTATAAAGCAGCTCACTGTACGTTCTGTTAGACGGTAGAATCGTGTTTAAAAGGTGTCATTAGTCTATAAATGTTTCATGCCCTGAAGAAACGGTATTGAGTAATTGATCCTAACGCGCGGTAGTTTTCTCGATCACACAGTATCACCATGCTCTGAGGAAACCACCACATTCGTAGAATTTAAATAAAAATCCACGAAGCGTTTACGAAATTCACAAACACTCATGACATTTAGATATGCTACTTCCTGGATCTACCTCTCTCCATGCAATAAGTTAGAACGCAAGCATGTAGCTCGTTTCGCTCATATATTGTAACGGTACAGCTAGTAATTGTTCTCTAGTCAGTCATCAGCAGCACAACAACCTGAGGAAAAGTCGAAACAATGCATCAAACAACATGAGTTTCCCAATCACTAGTGTTTTGCCCATGTAGCTTCTTTTATTCTACATCTTTCTGTTGTTTTCTCACGCTCAGGAAAGATCAACTGCAGCAATGAGTAAGCGGACGATCGTGTTGATCGTACTGGTGGCATGCTTCACCAGTCCGAGAGTGCATACGTTTGACTTTGGTGGTCTGGTGAAAACGACAGGAGACGTGGCGAAGGTAGCAGCCAAGACAGCAAAGGGGGTTGCTGAAAACATCCCGCAGCTATTTTCACCCGAGCAGCTACTAGAGTTTAGCAAGCAATCTATCATTGGTCTTCCGGCGGAAGCGATCGCCGCCACCATCAACCAAATATGTAAGCTGTCTCAGTGTGCCTTTGGATAGAACTAAACTAACCGTGCCACACTTTAAAAGGTTCCGTTGCGCTGCTCTCCAATGCGACCGCGTCGGAGAATTCAGTCAATATAACGGACATGAACTACATACTGATGACGGAAGACAACAACGTTACCATACCGCTGCTCGAATCGGATGATCTTTGGAAGAATGAGCTTTTCAATAAATCATACGATACGGTCATTCTGGTGACCGGATGGACGTCGAACGTGAACGAACCGAATCGGGCGATCGATACGATCTACAATGGGTATAAGGCACGTGGGGGATTTAACTTCGTCGTTATCGATACAGCAGAGTACGTCGATACACTGTACACCTGGTCCGCATTCAACACGAATGATCTTGGGCAGGGTTTAGCGGACGGACTGAAGGGATTGATCAAATACGTGCCGCTGGAGAAGATTCACCTGATAGGTATGTAGATGATCAAATCGCTCGAACGCTCAGTAACGATAAGTTCCGCCCTTGTGTAGGCCACAGTTTGGGGGCACATATTGTTGGTGCCGCCGGACGACACTTCCAGTATGTAACGAACAAAACCATCCCCCGCATTACGGGACTGGATCCAGCGAATCCATGCTTCAATGAGGGAGAATCACTGAGCGGTATCCAGCGTGGTGACGCCGATTTTGTCGACATCATACACACCAATGCGAAGGTGTTGGGCAAGCGTGATCCAATTGGGGATGCGGATTTTTACCCCAATGGGTGAGCCTGAAGTTGCGATTTGTTTTTGATGTAATGGTACTGATACTAATGTAACACCAACTATTAATTTGCTTCTTTCGCAGTGTGGTCTCTGTTCAGCCCGGGTGCTTCGATCCATCATGTAAGTGAATTTAAAACATCCATTAAACGAATCGTAATGACAACAATATATGTATTCCACTCATTTTCAGGTTCGCATAAACGTGCTTGGGAGCTGTACGCAGAAACAGTTTATCCTGAAAAGGAAAAAAGTCTTTTGGCCACTAAGTGCAATTCGCTGATTTCGCTTACCACCGGAGGGTGCATAAGTAATCCCATCCCGCTTGGATTTGCCTGCCCTAAAACAGCGAAAGGAAACTTCTTCCTGAAAACCAGCGACAAATCTCCATTTGTGCTTACGGCATAACTTCATTCCGTCCACACTCTGATCCTGAGCGGTTCTCTTATTTGTTATTCGTTACTCTACGAGATATTGAAGCTGATTTTTTTCTCGTTGAATCGTCATAAAGTTTGGTTGTGACCAATTATATTTTGAATAAAGCGATTTTTCAAATATTTTTTTTCACGAATTGACCGACAAATATTAAAACATCAGTTGTGTTACCAAAATGAGGATAATGTTGCAAATCATGCTTAATTGCTTGTGAAAAAATAGTTATATTAATCAACAGATTGGAATTCGAATGAAATGCTTATACAAATGCATAAGTGTGAAGGCCATTTACACTAAAGAAAAAAAAAGGTTCACATAAGAGAATATCGTTAATTATACAAACGTATAATGTAAATCTAATTCAAGAAGGATTGAGCTAATGTAAATGATTATGAGTTGAGCAAAAAAGAATAGAAACATGTAAGTTAACGCTACTCTATAAAATGGCTTCATTGGTAGAATGTACATGAGGTAGAATGGTAGAACGTGGCATAAATATAAAACACAGCTATACGAACACCATTACACGATAAATTTTTATATAGGTTATATAGTAAAATAGGCTATTCAGGCGTATCTCCTAGTCAAGAATACTCTATAAAACATGAGTTTTCCATAATATTTTTAAATTATTTTAACGTGTAGATACATTAGTCGTTTTGATACAGGATTTTTCATCCATTTTTGAACAGTTCCCACAGTTAAGTGAAATCGGTACCATCCAATGTTGAAAAGTTCCACCCACTGGAACAGGTGGACCTTTTTTAAAATTGGATGGTTTCCGATTTCATTTAACTGTGGGAACTGTTCAAAAATGGATGAAAAATCCTGTATGTAGTACATGTATCTTAAGTGTTTTGTATTTTAAGTATTTGAAAACATTCTTCTATTTTTAAAATCGGTAATTATTGAATAGATTTAAGCATTGAGTGGGCGCGATTTCATCTAACTATGGGAACTGTTCAAGAATGGATGAAAAATCCTGTAAGTGGATTTAAAATCGAATAGGTTCTCAAAATACTGGCGCAATTGAATCGTATTAGCTTACCACTGTGTGACGATTAAACTCTAGCATTTCGATCTCCCTTTATAAACAGACATCATTGAATATCAAGTTGTCATGGTGACAAACGTCGTAAAAATTTATCAAAACAAACAATAAAGCTAGAAATTTATTCGTTGCAAATTAGTCGAACTAGCGGCACGTTAATAAAATAAAAATTAACATTGCTTTTCCATCTTTACGTACGATATTTTCTTGTGCAAACCGGTGCCGTGCATTGGAGGATAATACGGAAACAGCACTAGTTATAGCAAGAAAGTTGGTGCATAAACACTGGCACATCGAGTTCCGATAGTTTTTACAACTTTGAGAAAATCGCATAATATTTTGTTGCGAGTAGTCTGAAGTACGAAAAGATGGAAGTGGCTTCGCAGAACAATGATCACTTGATCAAACGTTGGAACCATCTACGAAAAATTCTCGAACGTTCCGGTCCGTTTTGCCATCCGAATTTTGCCGCATCGTCGGAAACCCTGGAATTTTTACTGAATACTTGCAAAATTCTGGTGATTGGTATGTATTTCCAGCCAATAGCTTGAAGTAAACAAACGATGATGTATTTTCTACTACCACAGGTGCCGGTGGTTTGGGCTGTGAACTGTTGAAGGATCTTGCTTTGATGGGCTTTCGTGACATTCACGTAATCGATATGGATACGATCGAGCTCTCGAATTTGAACCGGCAGTTCCTGTTCCGCCGCACGGACATCGGCAAGTCGAAAGCGCAGTGTGCGGCTGCTTTCATCAATGGACGCGTTCCTGGGTGTGTCGTTACACCACACTTCTGTAAAATCCAGGACTTCGACTCAACATTCTATCGCCAGTTTCACATCATCGTGTGCGGCTTGGACTCGATTGTAGCTCGTCGGTGGATAAACGGAATGTTGATATCGATGCTGGAACATGAGGAAGATGGTTCGGTAGATGAGACCTCCATCATTCCGTTGATCGATGGTGGAACGGAAGGCTTCAAAGGCAACGCTCGTGTCATTCTGCCCGGTATGACGGCGTGCATCGATTGCACGCTGGATCTATTCCCGCCGCAGGTCAATTATCCACTGTGCACCATCGCTAACACACCGAGACTGCCCGAACATTGCATCGAGTACGTGAAAATCATCCAATGGCCCAAGGAAACTCCGTTTGGAGTAGATGTTGCATTGGATGGGGACGATCCGCAGCACGTCACGTGGGTGTATGAGAAGGCACAGGAGCGAGCAAACAGCTTCAATATCACTGGTCTGTCGTACCGTTTGGTGCAGGGAGTGCTGAAGAATATCATACCTGCCGTGGCCAGCACAAACGCGGTCATTGCGGCGGCTTGCGCTACCGAAGTGTTCAAGATAGCTTCCAGTTGCTGTGAACCGCTTAACAACTACATGGTGTTTAACGACGTGGATGGAATCTATACCTACACATACGAGGCGGAGAAGAGATCCGATTGTCTAGCTTGCAGCCAGATACCACGACCGGTGGATGTGGTAGATCCTAATGGTATGACATTACAGGATCTTATCCAGCATCTTTGCGACAATCCGGAATTTCAAATGAAAAGTCCGGGACTCACGGCGGTGCTGGAGGGGAAAAATAAGACGCTGTACATGGGGACGGTGAAGAGTATCGAGGAGGCGACAAAGGGTAACCTGACGTTGTCTCTGAACGATCTTGGATTGAAGGATGGGCAGGAAATTATGGTGGCCGACATTACCACACCGAATACAATTCTTATTAAACTCAAATTTCAACCAAATGAAGTAGAAATGTCATAGGTACTGTAGAAAATTTGATTCGAAAAGATGCGATGTAAACAGCAAATGACTTATGAACAGTGAAGTGTTACGTGCTAACACTAATATTTCAATAAAATTTGTTTTGACACAACTTATAGCTCATTTTTAATTATTAGTTATTAATATCTGCTCGAGCATATCAACCACACGGTTGAAATATAGGACCAAACGTTAGAGACGAAACAATGCAAAAAAGCTCGGTTTGTATAAGCCATGCAAACAACACCGGACCAAACAAGTGTCACGGTGTTATGAAAACAGCGAATGCTAAAATTATTTTTATCCAAATATGATGCACAATATATCACAACATAATACGTTTAACACATGGACTGCCATATGACTATCAAAACTGATAGTGAGTGGTGAGTTTAAGCGGTCCTTGTAATTAAATATAATAGCTACACTGAACTATTTCATACAATTGATTTTATTATTTTATTATATTTTCTATTATCTAACAGCGAATAATTTAATGAAACTTTATATCTATATACTAACATCAATTTATGTTGCTAATGGACTAGAGGTATATATTTTGCATGTGGGAGCCAACGTGTTAATCGTGTAATCGAAACAGTTATATCAGCTATACATATAAAACTAAAGACGAAAACATATTTACATATTACAGTACTTGCGTAAATGGCGCAACGCGTTCCATGTGACTCTTAGTTGTAGCAACGAGTGGTTGCCATAGCAATGCAAACAAAAACAAATGCATTTATCATCAAACTGTATTTCACTGTTGAAGTTGCCTTCAAGGTTGATGGTGGAATAGACACGTTTTGTAGTGAAAATGGATTGGAAGCATCTTTTGTCATTGTCTCCTCATAATTTGGATGACGTGAGGAAAGATGGAGCCGCTCTGGAAATTGCAAACTTGTCCACCGATCTAAAGTTGGATAGCAAAAGCAGCAAGAAGTTATTCCGCTTGGCACAAGTTACGTTGCGGTTCCGAAACGAACAGGTTTGTTGGATCATTGACAAGGCTTATAACCATGCTAGTTAGTGAACCATTTTCACTATTTCTACAGGTGAGACAACTGAAGCAAACATTAATCGAAGGGAAAGACGATTTCGGAAGCCAAGAACGACTCAAGGAATGGAAACGAACCATTGAAAAGCTGGAGCTAGAACGCCACACCCTTCGCACAAAGCTCAAGGACATGACGGAGGAAAACTCCAAACTGCAGTCGAGGCTCGCCGAGGGATTTCATGTCGCAAGCGAAGGCGAGGACTCGCCCGACGCGCTGTCGGAGATCGAAAAACAGCAGGAACTGTACAACAACATCAGCATGAAAAATAAGCATATTAAGCGGCTGCTTCGTGATATTGACGATTTGGAAAAGCGGAACAGTTTTCAAGTGGATACAATTAACGGGTTACAAGTGAGCTTGAACGATGCGACGCTCAACATTACCGCCCTAACGCACCAATTCGATGAGCTGCAGTCCCGTTCTAAGGAGCAGCAAGAATTGATCGGCAAGCTGAACGAAAAGCTCCAGCAAATGGAAGGCGAAATTATGCACGTTTGTGAGGAAAAGGAAACCTTGCTAGGTGAGCTTAACAATGCGAATAAAGTGCATGCGGATCAGGTTGCGGAATGGACGGACCAATTTGATAAACGAGACCAAGAGCTGACGGAACTGAAGGATCGTTACGATGATCTGTTGAGCCAATTTCCGGGCATTGACATTGAAGCGGAACGGAGAGAGTATAAACTGATGATGGAACGGCTCGAGCAAAAAGACGAAATAATTGTCGATCTGGAGCAAAAGATTTTGATCCTTTCGAAGGAAATTCACCGCTCGACGGAAGTGATGAATCGGATAAGCGAAGAAAAGGAGCGCGCTGGTCAGGAGCAGCATAAGGACAGCCATTGTTGCCAAGAGTACAGATTGCAGCTCGAAACAGCTAACGATCGATGCCGGGAAATGCAAGAGATTCTTGCCGACGTGGAAGAAGATAACCATCTGAAGTCTCGTCAAGCGGTAGAAGCCATCGAAGCGTTGCGACGTTACGAAAATGGTGAGGATGGTCTGGCTAATGCGTTGAAGAAGGTTAGTCGCCTACAGGAAAAAGTTAGTTCCCGGGACAAACAAATCCGTCAATTGATAGCGGAGATCAATCTCGCTAACGAAATTGCTATAGAAAATGGTGTCCTAAGGTAATGAGTTGTGTTTTTTTTATAAAATGGACTCAAATGGGCTATGATGGTAACATGTATGGTTTTGTATTACAGAAAACGTTTGGGCATAGATGATGATGAGGTTGTTGCAACAAGCTCTATATTGGCTAAACAGAAGAAGATTGCTAAAGTGAATGAAAGACTGGCGCTTAAGCTACGCGCCTCAGAAGAAATGAGACTACAGTTGAAGTTGGAGAAAAATGACTTAAAGTAATATCTATTTATTCATTCTCTTTTAGGTGTTTTTGGACTAAATAATTAAAATTTATGTTTTTCTCCAATCAAATTTCAGACGACAACTGATTGCAATGGCACAGAGTGTAAAACAAGGCACGAAGGGAGATTCAGACGACGTTGAGCCACACTCACCTGCTGACGAAAGTGTAGATAAAGTCAATGGAATAGTCACATCGATCAACGAAGCGAATGCTGTAAAGTTTTGCGAAAAGTGTATGAAACAATACAATATACACGACAGTATGAAGCACTGCAAGGCGTGTCTGTTTCGACACAGCTTCAATTACTGCGATAAATGCGTGGGACAACTAAAAATGAGCTTCGATGGAGTATCAGCGCCTGAGAGTGCAGGGCACTGTAACGAAGACCACTTCCACCGTCGTCGTATCGATGAGCTGGAAAAGCAATACATTACGATAGTGGAGGAAAATGAAAACCTACGCGATGGGATGCACGAAATTTTGGAAAAACTCCGCGAATATGACGCAATGTCTGATCAGCTTACGATCGATAAGGCAACGCTGGAGAAGCTGCTGAATGCTCTCAGCGCGAGAACTCTTCCCGGTTGGCACACCGGAATACGCTTGCAGAGTGATCTGCTTGCGGCTCAAGAGCGTGACTTACTGTTGAAGGAACGCTTGGCTATAGTGGATCCAGACGAGAGTGGGAGAAAGAGCAAGAGCGTTCAGTCGACGGAAAGTGTAAACGATTCAGGAAACGTCTGCAACGAGGACGATAACTCCGAGTCCATAGATCGGCTTGAGCCGGAGCAGATGGATTTCAGTGAACAAGTCCTGCTAAAGGCAGTCGAAATTGACCGACTGACGGAAAAACTGGAAGAACTGAGAATGGAAAACGAGCGACTGCTTGCACTGCAGGATGAGCTGCAGGTGACGCAAAAATTGTACAACGAACTGCTGCACATCACAAATGCGTCGGAGAATGAAAAGGATCGGTTGCTTGTGACGACGGTCGATCGTTTAAAAGACATCGAATCGGGAGTTTGCACTCTACAGCGAAAGGTTGATTTTCTTAAGGCGAATAACGACAACCTACACAATTCGTTGCGACAGATCAAGAGCGAGCATCTTAATCTTCTACATGACCTACGGCTGGAGCTGGCAAGGAAAAGTAGTGAGTTAAAGCAAACCGAAACGGAAACCATTGCTGCCAAAGGTGATTCGTTCGATTCACTCGAAAGTGATCAGATCGAAAAGCTCGAGAAGGAGTTAGTGCGTATGAGGTATGAGGCGACGAATATATACAACATTTTCTTGAAGAACATCCAGGAAGTCGATAAAGACCATTTGCTTGAAGTAGACTTCAGCACATTGGATCAATTCGGAATCGTGGATGTCAATTTAACTGTAGACTTCATCACTAAAGAGGAATATAGACGCATGAAGGAGCGTCTGGATGAATTGGAGCGCGAGTTAAAACGTGAAGTTGTTAAAAATGGACACCTGGAAGAACTACTCAAAGTATCAAATGATCAGATCAGATCACAACAATCGCTGATAACAAAGTATTCGGAGGAAGAAGTGAGCCTACGACACTTGGTGGTGGATTTGCAGAGTGAATCAAATGAAAAATATTTATTGGCTCGTGCACATAAAGAGCTGGACATTGGTAAGCGCCGCATGAAAAAGTTTTTTTTCTTCGCACGCATTTATGAAATATTTTCATTGTTCCAGTTCGTGAGCAGGAGGAAAATTTGAAACTTGAAAATACGAAAATAAAACAAAAACTTCTGCAGAAAATGGAGGAACTCGATAATCTCAAGCAACGGCACGAATCACAAGTACAAGAATTGAACGCTCGCCTGAAGGACAACATGCTCAAAATAAAGTATAAAGCCCTTTGTTTTTCATGATAAACTGTCAAGCAAATAACTTTTTTTTTTTTGCTAAAACGTTTTCAGATTTTTGAAGAAAAGCTTGCAACTACTTACGACCGGCTCTCATTCGTATATACCTGCATTAGCAATTTCGGATTTTATAAAGATGTACGCACACATCATGGACATGCGTGAAAGTTTAACGGAGAAGTGTAGAAAGCACCAGAGTCGGATGCGTGATGAAGAGTACGAACGTTTGTTCGTAAAGTTGAAGGAGAATATTGGGAGCAATAACATACAAGACAAGATTAATGTGAGCATTGACGGCCAATGTGGGGTTTGTCAAATTAATTCAATTTTTTTTAAATATATTTTAGCTGATTAAATTCGAAAGCCAAAGTGAATACTTGACGAGGCAACTGATAATGTGTCAGGAACAGGTTGATCAGTTGCAACGGGAAAACAAGGATCTTCGATTGAAGGAAATAGATTCCACTAGACATTGGGACACACTCGAGCTATTATTTGGAGACGAGGCGCATCGACTACGCAAAGACCAAGATAAATATTTTGACAAAGCGGTACAGGTTACCATAGGTGGGTATATGCTATTTCAGCACATAATATTTTTTCCGAAGGCTGAATTGATGTTGTCATGATGCCATGTTCAGTGGATGTCAGTGGATGTCAGATCCTGCTGAAATTGGAAATTTCTGATTTTTATTTTATTTTTACATTTTAGAAACCTCATCTAAGTGCATCAATACAATTCCCATTATTGAAGATGTTGCGGGAGAGGCACCAAAAAGAAGTTCATCTGGCGACACGATCCACGAATACGAGGACAGAGACGAACCAAACCAATTGCATGGTGCAGACGACGACCAGCCCGTTGTGATCGTGCAGACTATGGCACAAAAGTCACTTGAATCGCAACTAAAGCAGGCAATGATGCTGGCTTCTACCAGAAGTGCGCTCCTATTGGAAGCCGAAAGTAGACTCTCTGAGTGTCAGGGAAGAATTAAGCTGCTTGAGAAATCACTGGAGGAAAAAGATGGACTTCTCAAGCAACAAGCGCAAACTGCAAGTGTCGCTAAGCAAGAGCGAGTCGAGGACAGTATTCTTAGTGTAAGTATTGTAAATTACCGTTTTGGTACCAGTGTCTCTTCAATTACCGAGTGAAAATAAGCATCAATTCATTAACGGTACACTATCCATGCGCTTGATGAATTAGCACATTTACTGACCTTTTTGGCATAATCTATCAAATTGAGTCTCTTGACGACCTCAATTTTTATTTTTGGGTGACAGTAAAAGGACTTAATGCAATGATCCTTTCGATAACACCCAAAAATGTGACTTATAATGTAAAAGATTGGATGAGCTATTGCAGTTATGTAAATAGAACATTTATTCTTATCACTTTCTTTCTAGTCAACAATAGGATCGCTGCAGAACCTTTTGCTGGAGAAGGACACAACCTTATCTAGGTATCAGGAACTTCTAAAGACCGAGCGAAGCGAGCATTCGCAAATATACGACGAAAATATGGCTCAAATAAGAAGTTTGAAGAAAACGATTGATGAGTTGGAACAAAAGCTGTACGAAAAGCAGAAGGAATGTGACAATATTTCAACACAACTGAACGACATAAATCGATCTAAAGCGCTGCAGGAGAGCATGCCGGAAAAATCCCAACCCAGGGGAGAAGGAGCCGCGCTGTCGGAAACCAGTGCTATAGTTTACACGGACAAAATTATCGAGAACATATATGAAATTGACGAGAAAAAAGAACGAGAAATAGAGGAACTAAATGTGCAAGTGAAGATGCTCGAATGCAACGTACAGGAGCTAGAGAACGAGCAGAAGCGTTTGCAGCAACAGTTGCGCGAAGGAATTGCTCGCGAGAAAAAGTGTGAAAAATTACTGCGAGAAAAAGAAACGGCGTTAACTTCGTTGAATGATCGTTTAACCAAGGAGACAAACGATCTGCGCGAGTTTACCGAAACCATAGCAAGTGCGCAGGAGATCGAACAGCTGAAGGAGATGCTGGAAGAGAAGGATCGCCACATACAGGATCTGACCGAAACACTATCGCAGTTCCACGAGGATCAACGTAGCTTTATGAATGACACATCTCTGCACTCGGCAGAGCAGGTATCTCAGCTGAGTGCGGATCTGAACCGCAGCGAGGCAAGCAATAGGGTGTTGAAAACGCAAATCGAGGCCCTCAAACGCCAGATCGTCAGTATCCAGCAGCGGGAAAAGCAGTCTCGTGAGTTGATAAAAACGCTCAAGAATCAACTCATCAAGCGCCCCGTCATTGCGATGAAATCGGAACGACTGACTACACCGCGCGAGGAGCAACAGTCGCGACGTATACAGCAGCTCGAAACAGAACTGCTCGACACGAAGGATGAGCTGCGGAAGCAGACGGTGATCAACGAAAATCGACGCGCGAAAACAGCGGCCGAACTGGATCTGTGGAATAAACAGAAACGTTGGCAGCAAATGGCAGAACGGCTTAAAGTGCAGCTGAAGGAGCGCGAGGTGGAGCTGGAAAAGCTAAAAGTACACTTCAACACTGCCAAAACCACGATCGCCCGGTTGGAGCGTGACCGTGCGCGGGTAAGTAGTGCCGGTACGGGATCGGGAGTACCTACCTCGCTACAGGACAATAAGTACCAATCATCCGGATCACCCGATCAGTACTGTAGCACCGACAGTACGGTTTCGGAGGACACGAGCCTAGCGACAACGCAAATGTTCACGCAAAACAGCAAAGAAATCATCGATGCTCTGAAGAGTCGAATCGAGTCGCAGCAGCGAAGAATAATTGCTATGGAGCTGGATAGAAAGGTGAGCGAGAATCCGCGGATCTATTTGATTTTCCAGATTCGGATCATTCTTGATCTTACTTATTTGTGTTTTTTTGCAGGGCTCAAACACGGTTGCGGATGAGCTCGAAAAGATGCAAGAGAAGTTGTGCAACATACAGGCACAGAATGTGCGCTTGGAAGCGAAAACGCTGCAACTGCAGCTCGACAACGCAATGCTGCGGCAAAGTGATGAATTGGAGCGACTAAAGGAAAATGTCAAGCACCTAGAAGAGTGAGTAGTATGAACCTTATTTGCTTGCAAAGCTGAGGTACATAGCTGAATATGTTTGAATGTTAAAAAACTTATTGAAATTATTCAAATTGAAATTAAAATTATAGAATAGACAAATAGTTCCGGTTTTCACGTTTAATATAAATTGCGACGACGCACAAAGTCATTCTTAACATTTAAAAAACTAGAATAATGATTAACGTTTATTTACATTCCAAGCTCCTCAAGAAACGCAAACAAAAAAACTAGACTCTGAGGCAAAATACAAACGAAAACAACATCAATGAACAGGGGAATTACCCATGTTCTCACATGGGGAAATACCCAACTTTTTTTCTTTAACGCTCACATCAATGCTTTCGTTAGCTTGTGCGTGATTCTATGTTTATCTGTGCTGACGTATTATTTTTGAACTTCTTTCGCAAGGTACATAATCGCTTTGAAGGAAGAACTATCAAAAGCTACGGCTGGATGTCCCGAGTCCATTAACTTCGAGAACCTTTGCGTGCGATGTAGCCGACGTAGTGGAACCAACGATCTGGCCGAGCGTAATGCTAATCTCGAGCAGACGGTGCTCACCCTAAAGCGTCTGATCGAAAAGCTTCGAAGTGAAAACAAACATCTGAAAGAGTATCAGTCCCGAGGGCGTCCCTCCGAGTCTCATACGAACGCACCGAGCGAAACGATCGCTAAGGAGTTGTACGAGCGGTTGAAAAAAGAGCACGAAAAGATGCAACAAAATCTTGCAGAGGCTTTAAACAAAGTGTCCGTGCAGCAGGTGGAAATCGAGCTGCTATCGAGCGTTACGTGTACGCGCTGCAAAGTGCGGTATAGTGGCGACGCGCCTAGTGCCAGTAATCGTAACGAATCAGACGAGGAGCTAAAGGACAAGCTGGAGAAGAAAAGTCAACTACTGGAAAAGGCTAAAATTCTTCTGCAACGAGCTGCGGCGAAAGAACGCTATTTGAAGGAGCAGATCGATTTGCTGCGGCGCAAATGCTCCGACCTGCAGAATGTCCCTGTCATAGATGAAATAAGTGAATAAGCGAAAGGCGACTTTTCGTTTAAGATAGATCGTTCTCTTTATGGTAGTGCTGCTTTGTATCGCGTATAGTATAGATAGAATTTAGGTAACAAAACATTTTACACTGTGAGAAAATATATGTATAAAACAGATACACTTACTAGCTGTTGCCGCCTGGAACTTATTACTGTTGTTGATTTTAATCAAAAACTGAAAGTGAACCACTTAGATAGCCGCGAATGGACCGGATTGCGCGCTTCGAATAAAGCTCTTTTGCATTCCTGTTAAGGCCATATAAATCTTAGGTTGTTTTGACGGATGCTGGTATCTTCGGCAGTCCGAATTCGTCCACTAATATTCCATCCTTGTTGGTGACGCTGTCTGCACCCGGTTCCTTATCAGGAGCTTCCGGAGCCTTCACTACGTCGTCCAGATAGCTGGCATCGTCGTCGAGCGCTATCTCGTCGCCAAGTGCATCCAGCTCGGCTTGCAGCTCATCATCGTCCAGCTCCGGCATGCCGTACGTTCGACCCATCGCTTCCTGCACTTCGTCCGCCTGCTCAAGCATATCCGCCATGTCGTCCTGTATGTCCTCAATCTCTTCAATGTTAATCTTCTTAAACTCCTTCTTCATCGATTTCATGCCATCCTTCATGGCGGTCACCGTTGCTTGCGTGTCTTTGAGTGTCTGGTGAGCAAAGTTTGCCTGTTCCATGTTGAAGGACTGGTTCCGCAGATTTTCCACCTGACTCTCGTACTGCTTGCGCTGCTTCAGCACGCGCATGGCCTTCTGTTTAACCGCGTTTTTGGCCGGACCTTCGCGCATCTTTGCCATTTGATCCTTGTACTTGCGGAGCTCATTGTCCAGCGTTTTTATTTTGCCCTCAATTGTTTCTGCTCGTGCATCTACCTGTTAGGCATGGTGATACGAAGAATACCCGAATGGTGAGTCATCCGCGCAAAACTAATCCTCGCTCCAGTTGCTTACCCCACTGATGCAATCGCTAATGCTTGGACCCGGTTCTTTGGGCTTTGATTTTCCGAACAGACGATTCATTTTACACTATTTTGAAGATTCTCTGCGCGTTTTTTGAGAGATGTTTTTATCAATAATTTAGTCACTGTGTTTCGTCTTTCGTCGCCTTTGCGTACAACAAAGTTTGACATATGAGAATGATGGCTGTTTGTTTGTATTTATGCACTGCGTGAAGCCATCGGTAATGTACTTTGACAGTTCTAGATATTCTATTTTTTGTTTTTTAAATTTATCGTTTTTTCACAATGTGTTCACAAGTTTTAGTTTTTAATTAATTTATTAGTTTGTCTATTACTTGCAACTATTCAATCAGACTGTTGTTGATTAAAAGATATTGGCGTTTGTCTCGTTGGTTGTGAAAAGTTTATTACGTTTATTAATGAAAGTAATGCATGTCGAAGTGTATTGATTTCTATGGAAAACAAATTAAAATATATTTATGACTCACAGAGAACATTAAGGCATATGTTTTAGATACTAAAACTTTTTTGGTATTAGTCTCAACGTCTTGTTGAGGTCCATAAAGCCTGAACTGTCCAAGGTGAAGCTCTACCGTTATGGGATGGGTGAAAAAAGTCCGAAGTGCGTGACATGTTGCACGTTGCAGCCTCTGAGATATGCTAGCAATGTGTACCCAATCAATGATTCTTCGGTTAGCTATTTATCAACAAAATCGGCATAGTCAAGTGGCTCATATAATAGAAAAGTTTGAAATAAATAGTTCAAGACCGAGAATGTAGCAAAGGAATAGATATAATAAAAAGTAGAAATATTTTAACATAAAACATTTTTGAATGTGTATACAAGATGTGTAAAAAGGTTGACATTTTGTTAGTACACAACTTTACGTGATTTGTGTAAAATATGGAACAGATATACTCACTTACCACATTTGTCCAAGGTTGTCAACATCTTTGAGTGTACGTTTATATTGAATCAAATGAATGTTTCTTTTATTCGATATCAATACTATAATTACTGTTACTAACATACATATTATCTGACCCTTTTGGCATCGATCATGTAGCTGCTGTAGCTGCTGTTACTACTCGTACAATTTGTCCTTCAAATGTTAATGTTTTCCTTGGAGAACATAGTTGGATTCTTGGTCGCACGCGGGCTAATTGTAACGTATCTGTCCAAACAACGCAAATCAAAATCGAACCGAAATTAACTCAAACTATTGATTACAATTATCTATTAGAATTACAATTTTAAACTAACAAAATGCTTGACCGTTTTTGTAATTTCAAACCTACACTTTATTTCACGCTACCAGTAGGAATTAAAGTGGATAGTACTATGCTCAATACCGTGGAATGCATTTTCTGGGATGAGAAAAAGAAAACAAAAGACAACTTAATACAATGTAAGAGCTTATGTACAATACGTTGCATTTCTGATTTATTTGCATTTGTTTGCAGTTGTTGTGGCGTACTAGAACTGGTTAGCAATTATGGTATCGTTTCATACTCTTTTTCCGTCAACTCACTGCAGCACATTGCGATCGAGACGTTTGTTTTGCGGATTAAATTTACTTTTGTATGTGTTTGTATATATATATAATTTTATATATAGTATTTATAATATAATTTCCTCATACTTCGCGTCTAATTGCGTGTTCATTCGCAACTTTCCTATAACCGTACTGTGTAATCGTATACATGTTCTCAAGTCTCTTGAAATTTTGGGTTCTTCCATCGTGTGCTTCGGACGCTCCTGCTTTTAAGCTTCTCTCACATTTCTCAAAGCAAGTGTCGTATACATTGGTTTATGCTTGATGTTTCTTTCTTTAGGCTCGATAGTTTACATGATCACTAGGGACTGTATGTTTGTGCTAATACTAGGTCGGACAAATCTGAGCCGACCTTCCTGTCTTACTTGGGTTGTTTGAAAATAAGTTACACTCGTTACAATTGAATTGCGAGAATTTTGTTTTATGCTGTGGGATCAATAACGACCATCTGTGCGTCATTGCTCGATCACACAAGTTGCTCTCGTATACGTCGATTTCAGGTGGAACTTTTAGTTTTTCCTTTATGTTTCTATGCTTCGAAAGATGACCTGCACGTTTTCTACTCGATGATATGATACTAAAATTTACATTGAATTTGATTTACAAGTAAGGGTTGCAGATAGCAACCTCTTGTACGTTGCATACCCTCTATGACGTTAGCAAGTAAAAACGAAAGGACGAACTATCTTAGTGACAAATGTAACAGACTATTCCAACAAAAAGTAAAACACAAATAAAACGACGACACACCATCGTACCATCCCTCCAGAAGTACACAGCGCAAAGCGGACACAGGGAGTGTTGCATTTTGTTTGTTCCTTCCTACTACTCGTAATACTGTTCCGGTATACGGTCATTGTCGTACCGTTGCACCGTCTATAGAATGCCACTGCTACTGCTACTACTTATGCGCTTTCCGAGATGTTTTCGCGTCCTTTCTCGTCGGAGGTTCTCAATCGGGTACTATTGTGAAACTGTTCGGTCTGCATTCTCACTTGAACAGCTGCAGTCAATACACCGAGTTGTGGTGATCGTAATTGTGCGCGTGTAAATAGGAGGGCATGGTTTGATTTAGTTCGGACGCTCGACGTCGAAGGGCCGCTATGCTGTGACCTCGCCAAACATCATCATCGCCTTCGGTGGTACCAGCTGACAGGCTCTGGCAGTTGCCGATTCCATGCTGATTGGCACCGGGCTGGAAGTATAGAGAAGGCGACTTTGTTAGTAGAATGTTCATTGATGTATGCATGATAGTGGCACAACATAAATATGCCCAAAATTATTTGTTTGTGGTAATCGATGTGGGAACTTCAATTATAAGCATATTTACGTAATAAGATAATCGATTCAGCTAAAACTTATCTTATCAAAAAAAAATATCGAAAACAATAAAAGTTTATTGACAATACGGCCACCAAGGCCGTCATACTTAGAAATAAAATAATGAATGTTTATCACGATGATTTATGAAAACTCATTTTTTTATTACGACAAACCAGGAAATGTGATTGATAAGATAAGTTCAATTGATTGTTGAATTGAATCGTAAATATATTAAAATTAAAATTATCTGTAAATTGATTTTTAGTCAATTGGTCGGACACCTGGAAACTTAAATGCATAAACACCTGATGAAATTACGAATGAAATCTATATTGCAAAAGATTCTGACTGTACGAATCGCTGATCCTATACACAAGATTTGTGTGCTAATTTCTATTTAGCTAAAAACATTACTATAAACGTTAATATAAAAACATTAATACAAAAAACCAACATTGCCTTTCATAGGTTTATAGGTTTATAAACTTCATTAGACTATTATTAGACAATAGCAGTAATTTATGGTATAACAAAACTAAAACTAAAAAAACATGTATTGGTCAGATTTAATTAAAACCGTTTTGGTACTGGTTTGAAAAATGTTTTGTTTAACAAAGTTTCCAAGCAACAAACGGTGGGTTAATTGTTGCCTGTTCGATCTGTAAACTGTCTAGTTATGAAATATGCATTGAGAATAAAAAAGACTCAAGCAAATTATTCTAGTCTCCAAAAACTCGCAACCCACTCTACAATTAAACGTTGAGTATTCAACATTGAGTATTCTGCTGGGCTAATAGCAGTTGTTAAACTGCATGAAGAAAGGAAAAGTATCCTTTTAGGTAGCATCCTGAGTAACATATTAAGCAACGACTAAGAATGTTTCAATATGGCAAATACAGTGGATTGCTATTTTATGTAGTCACTAACTTTACGAGCATATATAAAATGTCAATTAAAATTTATATCAGGTTGCCTACTGGTTTAGTTTCTTTATCAATCTATGGAAGAGGCCTTGATTTGAAAAACTTTTATTTAAAAATATGATAAATTTAATAACCTAATGAAATGTTAAGATTCTACTTTTTAACATCGCTGTTTTTACGATCGTAGAGTTGATAAGAGCTTTCATGGTAGCCGGTTCTATTACATACTTCCTATTCATCCTCTTCTACCACGGTCTAGTTTTATGATGAAAGATGGTGCAATGAAAAAGTGTGCAAATATTTTTGAATAGGAAATAAAAACGATTTTAAAATTGCATTTTTTTTCATAAACAAAATAAAGCTTAAGAAGAACTCCATAGTACCATTTCGCCGTTGGCCGAAGCATCGTTTTGACTGGCACCTTGCTGTTGCTGCTGCTGCTGTTGCTGCTGTTGCTGATGCTGTTGCTGCTGCTGCTGCTGCGGCTGTTGCGGCTGATTAGGTTGCTGGCCACCGTTCGACAGGGGCGGTGTGGATGGTGAGCAAGCGTTTATGTTTGGCGGGGTGGACGTGGGTGAGCCTCCCGTGCAGCCTACACCGCCAACCGAGTGCTGGTACATCATCGTATCACCTGGACGGAAAGAAAAATAGCACAAAGGAAACGAATTTCCATGTTTACTAACGATGGAATCGAACATCCTCCTTCTCACACACACACACACATACACACACACACACTCCTCGGTTGAGTGACCGAGTGGAGGAGAACCAGAAGAACAAGAAAAATAACCCAGACGTGGGGAGGTTCATTTTCGACTTGAACAAACAACGTCCGCGATCGAAGAAAAAAAAAACATTTCACTGTGCTCCCGGAGCGCCTTGCTCGGCAACTCTGAATCGCAGCAACCAAAAACAACCCTGAATCGTCCTCGTGCACGAGGCAACAGCAACCGGGGCTGAGTGCTGCGAGCATGAATAATTTTGTTTCGATTTTTTCCCTCCAATGCCTATCCTAACCTTCCCGAGGTGTTAATGGGTTCCGCATACCGGATGGGTCCGGGCGTGCAGTAATAAGTCGTGACGAAGCGTTGGCTAAGCGCACCGTTCAAGGCACAGTGGCCCGTGGTGGTTTGGCCTACCGCCTATTCTCTCTGACGTTCTATTTGACCATTAGGTGAGGTTTTACGTCGTATACGACCGGGATTTGGGGTTTCTTCAGCGCGACCTTGCAAACGAGTTTTGAGATTTCGGAAAAAGGACAAACACAAGAAACTAGTCTATTGTCGGAATATTTAGGCTCTGGGGATACCTACTTTGCTCGGGGTACTGTTCTAGCTTGCAAGCATCCTTTTGAGTTAATTGAGATTGTTAAGGCTATCGCTTGTTTTCAGATACCCGTATTTGGGTTGGTTTTTTGAGAAACATTATATCTGATAGTGTATATATATATAACGGGCTAGAGCCGTAGGTCGACTCGTGCGGTGAACAGAATATTGCGCCATAATGCCCGGTATATCTGATAGTGAGGAGTTTGATAACCTGTTCGTCTATTTACCATTTCCCTAACAGTCGATTCAGCTTTAACGTATAACTAGCATTAAGTGGAATTTGAACTTCTGCTAGCTCAAAGCTGTCCCATACATATATTTTATGCACTTTGAAGTCTATGTGAATTGTTTGTTTTATTGATATTTATATCAGAAAAGCCGCCTCATGACCAAAATATCGTTTTGGGCAAAACCGGCATAAGGAGCCGGTGACAAACAAACATGTTAGAAATTTTAGTAATTTGTTGTCCATTTTTTGAGAATCAAAATTTTGTAAAGTTTCCTGTAAAATAGTTTCTATACATTCACATTGTGTTAATGTTTTACAAACATTAAATTATGATACCAATAGTCTGACCCGCACGCAGGTCTTATTATCTAGTTACGAGTACAGTTAAGTAAATTAAAAAAAAAACATCAATGGCAGATTACACTTTGTAGAGGTTGTTGAGCCAAACAAGAAGAAAAAGAACCAAACACATGCTACTTTAGGCAGGTCAATACGTGAGTTTAACATAATTTCGTTGATTGAAGCTACTCTTAAACTACTCGGAAAAAAATGTACACAAAGTTAGGGAGAATTTAAGAAAATTTGTGAACACACAAGAGAAGCATCAATTATTTTTTACGTTCAATATTCAGATTACTTTAAATGCATATTTAAACCATTTTTGTACATAGAAAAAAAGATAACAGGTAAAAAGGAAACATTACCGAATAACTTAAAAGACTAACTATGAAACACGAAAAATACTTGAATGCTAACTTAAAGAATCTATCTTTCAAACTATAATTACAATAATTCTGATATGAATTGTTGAACATACAACTTAAAAAGGAGAAGTCAAATGTTTTATAAATCACTTTTACTCCTTACAACATGTAATATTCCAAATGAAAAATAGGTAAATTGTGGAAAATAAGATAGATTTAGCACGAAAGAATAAGATAAAATAAATATATGATAAGATAGCATTAAAATTAACGAAATTCTTAACAAACAAGGAACAAAATAAAACTGATTTTGTCGAACGATCAGTGTTAGAAGGAGTCAGTAGAATTGAGGTATGCTGTTATTGTAAGCATAACTTAGGTAAATGTTAAAACAAGCTTAAAGCCTACAAAAATAATGTTGTGCATTGCAAAGTAATGCATTGTTTTACATTTGAGACAAATGATATTACAGATAAAACTGTTATATTATCACAAATAATGAAAAAATCATCAAATTAAATGTTCCAAATTATTATAAACATTTGAAAAAAAAAAAAATCAGAGCACTATTTTCCGTGATGTATGTTCAACATGATCCACCGTACGGCTTCCTTGGAAATTACCTAGCGCGTTCAGTCCATAGTTATGATACCCACCGGCCCCCATGGCCGAGGAAATGTTGATGCCCGAGTTAAGCCCCGTGTTGAGCGAGGAGGACAGCGAGGACGATTGGTTCAACTGACCGAATCCTACCAGCCCAGCCGCGGGTCGTTAGTGGCGTTAGTAAGACGTGTAGGGAAAGAAAAGTATTCAAATGTTAAGCGAACGGTACGGTTAGTAGCGCGATTGAAAATGGTTAGCCCGGACACACCGCTTCCCTGCGTTGGAAGGGTCGAATCTGGCACCTACCGGCGGTCATCGGATTCACGCCAACGCCCCATCGATCGCCGCCGAACATCGACGTACCGCATAAGCTTTCGCTCATGGCTATGTTGGTTATGTTGGCACCGAACGGCGGCAGTCCGTGCGAGGGCAGCAGCGCTCCTGCGAAGGGGGCAAGGAAGAAGAAGAGAAATTAATGAACTCGTTTCGGTTGCCAAATTCTACCAGCCACTATGCTTACCCGGTGTGCGGAACACGTTCGTGGTCTTCTTTCGCTTTTTCCACTTGGCCCGTCGGTTCTGGAACCAAACCTGGGTTGGAAGAGAGGGCAAACAAAAAAACGGGACGAAAATTTAGTATCAACAGCATGCGGCGGGGTTGAGAGAGAATGTGATTTTAATAAATTTTAACTACCGCTTTACAAATCAAAAGTTCATTAACAGTAACAATAATTTGAAAGCAAAACAAAACTGGGTCTGCCCGTCGTCACGAACGCGCTGAGAGGGCAATAGTTTTCCATGGTGCGGGAAATTTGGTATAGACAAAACAAAAAAAAAACACCACTGCGAAGGTGATCATGATCCAGTCAATTGCCGGATGGTGGTACGCTTGATGAAATTGAGCATCGTCCCGTGTCGCGCAAGGTGAGAGGACAATTTTTGCCGTTCGCCTCTTGAAGTTGCCCACGGGTTTTGCCGATGTCCTCGCGTCTGTTGCAGCACGCAAGGTCCTGCGCGTAATCACGTGCCATTTATTATTCACTGTTGTTTATCATTACGATTATGGTTATTATGTATGAAATTGCACAGAATGGGATGGTGCGCAGGGTGGTCCTTTTTTTTGCTGTTATCAACTCTACTCCGACTCCCGAACAAGATTTAAAGTTAGGGGCTGGTAGATGAGTGCCCAAAAAAAAGCAACACAATGTATTGTGTCAATCTATGGCACCCGCGAAGGGTGTCAAATTGGGACAGTCGAGTGTCGCGACGCGGTGCAGCGGGACGCACTGCAACGTACATTAGAGAGAACGCGCCAGGAACACAAATCTGCCGCCGAATCGCCGAACCAGTCTTTGGCAGGTTGTTCGGTAGGGCGCGTTTTATTCTCAATTTTACTTGACTGCGACTTGAAGCTCGCTCGTTGGTGGCATCATTTCCACAGCCACTTCGCGTGCTGCTTAGAAGTGCAGTGGGTAAACAATGATCTATGGTAATGTTGGTTGGTTATGGCTTCGGCATTTCGGCGAGGCACCAGCGTCTTAGCGACAGAATGAGATCAGCCCAAGCCCCGAGTTGAGTAGGTTATTCTGATTCTGCCATTATGTGATCGTTTGCCGTCTTCTATACACGCACTGTACACTGAGCGTCGCTGGATTGGAGGCTGGCAGGACGATTTCCCGAGCGCCGGGAAATTTCGTGCAGGACGACATTTGGGCGAAACTAATTCAACTTTTTAATCGAATGCAGGGGAAAACTGCACATTATAAATTCATGATTTGGTATTTGTGCCCGCCGCACGCAGCACCGAGCAGCGCTGTTTCGACCGGTTTTTCGTGCCTGGTTGCGTGAAAATTGGCTAGTCATCGGTGTTGGTGTTCGCACGCGTCCCCCGTTGCCAAGAAGAGGTTATGCTCAAGGTTGTGTGTGTATGCATTGGACTAAAATAACGCTTATTAAATTATGAAAAATTATGTATACACTGCAAAAGCACCGGCGTGCCGATAACGATGAGAACCGTGCTTGAAGCATACTTGTTGCCTATATGATTGGCGTTGATTGATAAAGAGCTCAACAATTGTTTAAAAATGTATAAATTGAACAGGAAGCATTTAAACACGGCTCCAGGAGGGGGAAATAGTTTCAAGGAAAGGAACAAATTTGATAAAAATGGGAAAGCAAGTCAACTTTTCGCGTTCATTGTATTTCTATAGTATAGTAATAGACACTATATGTGATTAATAATTAATACAAAAATCAGAGAATTGTTTAAAATAGTATAAATTGAACATGAAGACTTTGAACACGGCATAAGAAGCAAGGAATGGTTTCAAGATAGGAAACATATTTAATAAAAACAAGAGAACAAGAAAAAAATCACTTTAATAGAGTTTATCTAGTATACTAATTCCGTCTTTACAGTGAAACGGGTGAAATCGCTAGCACGGCGCTTGTCCGACGGCTTCAAATAATGCATTATAATTTGAAAAAAACCATCGTTCCCTGCGTATGTGTTTCTATCTCTCGAACAAGCAACTAGGGTGATAGGGTATGGAAAAAGGAACATCCGCCTGATTTCAATTCTAACATATGCACCACGAAATAAGGAGCGCCATGAACTGGTTCTTGCACCAGTAAAAGTTGACTGCAAAAAAGCCAAACGGTGGTAACGCACACGGACCACCGTTGCACAGGGTAGAGTAAAACAAAGTAAATGGCTGGAAAACCACCGTATCATCGTTTGATTGTGCCTGATGAAGCATATTTTACCCTCGTTACCCAGCCACGGCAGGGAAATGAGAGCGCGCGCAAACTAATGAGAGGCACGAACGCTAGGCGTGAAAAGTTATCCGCTCCCGGCTTTGATTGACTCGGGTGGGAAGGAATACCGAAGGTCCGAAGGGAATACCCGCGCATCATGACAAGGATGAACGGCGGCCGCGTCCCTTTAATGGAGTCTAATGGTGGTGGTTGGGAGATGTTTTTTTTTATTGATTTTTGTTGAATGCGTTTTAGCGTGGGCAATGGCCTGAAGGCCAAGTCATCTTGAAGGGTTTGGTTGTTACTTCAGTCCATACATTCAAGGTGCGTAGATTTGAACTTTAGTAGTGATCCATTAAATAGCCTATTGTACAGATTGTTTCAATTATATAGCTTTCTTTAGTTTAACACATTTGATTACAAACATTCTCTTGGCTATCTCATTCAAGGATACACAAACAATAGTATCGATTTCAGCTGCAGGGAACGATTTCACGGCAATACGACTGCCTCCAGCTCGGAACTGTCTTCACCCTGTTCTTTCTTTCGGGAGGTAATTTATGTCTCACTCGGCTCGCCAAATGCGATAATAATGTTGTCAAACGGAAAATCATTTCTCACCGAGTTCCGGCCTCCGGACAGATACCGTGAGGGTGTCCGCGCGAATAGAGGCAGCGGCAGCATGTGCGATCCAGCTTCCGTCCGGACATGTGGGCACACACAAACACACACGTGCGCTGGGAGAGTGTGGTCCCATTTCGGCCATCAACAGTCCGGTGGAATCCTTTCCATTTATCTCCGGCACCCGTCGTGGCCCGGTGGAGTCCGAATGATTAATTACTCGTCTCATTACTCCCGGTCCTACGCCATTACGCAATCACCTTTGACCTGCGTCAGCCCGGAAGCTGTGAGGTTCCGTGAGTGTGGAACGCCGTACTTGCGGAAGGCGCCGAATCGAGCCTCATGAGAACATTATTCAAAGCGTGTGCAGTCTGCGCAAAGGGTTTGAAGTTTGCACAAAACGTTATGATTTGGCATAAGTATTAACCAGACGGTACTCAGTGACCTTTGGCATGTTTTCAGTGCATTTTCTGTTACTATTTACAATGTGATTTAGGTCGACAAAACTAATTTAATGTGTTCTAAATTGGGCTTTCTACATCATTTGATTCTTGCTACGTAATCGGTCACAAGTATTAAATCAACTTTTATTAAATAAGATAGTACCACGTTTGAGAAACATCAAAGTAGTAAGAGAGACCCTTTTAAACTAAAATAGTTATTGGTCCTTCAAACCTTCATTAAAGTCCTTAGCTGAATAGTCAAACCAGGAATTGAATCCACAACCTGTGGTGTGTAAATCCAACCTCCCCAAAATACTTCTTCACAAAGTATCAGTTTCCATGGCAACTATTTCATCGGAATTTCGTCCGTTGTTATGCACTGTGTTTTGCTCTCTTTCGATAATACATATTCGCAATCAATGTTCGATATTTTCCACATGCCATTAGTTTATCTTCTATTCTCTCCAACCGTTCTGCGGCATTAAAAAATCCGTTCGGCTCAGTTCACCACAACCGCACGCTGCACAACCGACGCCTACCAACCGTTACCGCCGGCAGTGCCAGTGATAAAATATTAGCCCTCCATGTCTTGGACTTGGTGTTGACTTTTATACTTTTCCCGCTTGTCGAAGTAATGTGTTCGTTCGAGGCGGGATTTGTTGCTTCCGACTGGTGGCGTACCGACCAGAAGGACGACCAATCCAATTCCCGAAGGGCGGTTCCCGGTGAGGTTACACGTAAAACTACTTTCCGCTCCGACTGAAATATAAATGATGGAAATAAAAATCTATCTCTCGGAAAAAAGTGTCGCTTAAACGCGTGCAGTGCTCGGGCGGTCGTTTTGGGACGGGTTCGAAACGGTTCGGTACACTGCCGCGACGGGCAGCGTAAAATTTACGTAGACTATTGCGCTTGTTGCATACCGTTTTTCGCTGGTTATATTTTATGAAGGAATCGGCACTGAAATGTTTCTGACGAGTAAGAGAAAACGAGATTTTTGTCGGGATTTTGGAGGCGGAAAAAAATGCTGCCCTCGGCAAGCGAACCAAGTAATGTTTCTCTCCAGTAAACTTCACCAGTCAGCCGGATGGTTGATGGATGAGTGGAGGGAAACGGTGATGTAAAAGGTTTTCAAAATAAAGTTGCTACCGTACACGTACCCACAAAGGAACCGTAGCACTGTCAATGAACTGAGCACTACATTTTTTTTTGGCGAGATTATAAGCAAGACTACGGCTGTGGGTCCTGTAACGATCTGGATGATGGTGATTGCGAGACGGCCGAAAACAGTCCCTCGTGGGACGCTGAGTTGCATAACAAAAACATCCTTTGTGCATTATGCTTCGGCGACAGCGCAGACACTTGTTTGGTATTGCAATTCATGGAGAGAGCATATTATATTGTCAGAATTCTTATCCTACTCTTTATTTCCGGTTATATTATTCTGTGAAGTTGGAGAAAGCATTATTTTTAGGTTAATTCAAATTATGCGGTTTTCAATATTTGAAAAGTTGTAAAAAATAACTTTGTATAAGCTTTGAAGGTTTAATGAAATATGCGCTGGGAGTAGAGTTTCTAATTTCTGACAATAATCGTCATTTGAATGAAAAAATGTAATGAATTCGTCTTATTCAACGTATTATTATTATGTGTAGTGTTATTATAACGGCTTATATTTTACTTAACATATTTGTTAAATATGTTTGTTTTGAAATATGTTTATATTACAAATAGGGTAAAAAACATTCAACATGCCGGGAGCATTGTTCAAGTTGTTTTTATTCCGCGAGATTTCAAAATTTTAGCTTTGAAACAGGTCCCAATCCATTCGGTCTTCACAATCGATCTGTTTGTTGGTTTACCGTCGGCATTTGCAAGGATCCTTACAAACAACGCCACCAAGCACTGCATTCGGGTGGACCTGTTTTGGACAGGTTTGGCTTGATAGAAGTACCGATCCCGAATGGTTATACAGCAGTGACGTAGAATATGGGTGAGTAAATAAAGCTGAAACTAATAAATATTTTGGCAGGCTGGTGTGAAATTGTGTACTAATGACGCTACCATGTCGTGACGCTATCTCTGTTGATGACCTGCTTTGTTCGGGTGTTCAGGGGTCTGGTCTTGCTCTCCTCTTTTCTCTCCGTTCCTGTTTGCTTTATCCTTCTCCGGTGTGTATTTATTTCGTTTTTTTAAAGTTGTTTTGCTGCCGTTTGTTGTTAAAGTTCTGCCGCAGAACATGTACGCGGTGGCTTTATGAGGCAGGCTCAAACCAGGGCTGCTTCTTCAGAAGCTTTAAATTTGGACCTGCCGACTGCAAAGGGCTGCGAGTAGGCATCAGTCAAGTGTAAGCGCGTTTTGCAACTGTTCAAAATTATATAATGTTACTCAACTACCAATAAAAAAGGTATTCCATCAAGAGGGATTGCTTTATATTAATTTAAAAGCTATAATAATGTAAAGATGTAAGCTGAAAACTTTAAGTAAAAAGGCAATGAACCAATTACTGGATCAATAATATAGGGACACATGCGTATAACATAACATATGTACGATGGAAGCCTTTGAAAATACTGTTCATGTGGATGTTATGAGATTTACTTTCGTTACAATACCTTTCAAAACCATTCAATTGACACGTTTTTAATGAATTATCCAGAAAGATGTTTAATATGCGGAAATTACTTGTCTGTTTTATGTTCAATTATTGAAACGTTAATACTATTCAAAGCTCAAATCCATAAAAAGTTACTTGTTTGAACGTCCCTGAGGGTAAAAGAAACTCATCGCAAACCTAGCATAATATTGATTCTGTTAAAAACGTACTTTTGCTCCGTGCGAATTCTTTTAATTGAAAAGCATTAAACTTTTCCCGATGGAAAAAAAAACTGCGCATCACGGAGGAAACAATAACGAAGTTTTCGGTTTGAATCTTTGCACCTTAACTGACAACAATGCCACGGCCAGATGGTTCCAAAAGTTTTCATTTTGCTCAAATGAGATCAGAAAAAATGCGTTCTTTACGCAAGCTCCGAATGGGCACCGGAACAAAAGAACTGAACGATAAAAAATTCGACAGCTTGAAAATGGTGGCGGATGAAAAGGCGCCCGAGCGGGAAACACACGAAAGCCAGGAAGAGAGCAACCCACACACATCAATGCGGATGCCTCGCGCATGCTTCTGAAAAATTCATTCTCCACTCTCTGCGCTCCCCTGCCTCGGGAGCGATCTTTTGGACGCGATGTAAGATGCGAGAAGCCGAGCACTCGACATTAAGCCGTATTCTCTAGCCGAACATCGTCCAAAATGGCGTAATCGGGGAAACTCTCCGATAGTGTTATTGGAAAAGCTGGGCCTTCGTGCTCTTCTTTTCCCACGCGATCTCTTTCTAGCGTTTTCGTATCCCCAAAGAGTGACTTCCAACGCAGCTTCCTGGGTGGGTGTGTTTGTACTGGCGTCCGGAGCATAACCACTGCTGCACACTGGTCTGCCGTTGGCTCTTCCTAATTTTCCGCCAATCGCTCAAACGGAGCTGGAATTCGAAGCGTTTCCATGACGACGACAGAGTGTACCGTCCGGCAGCGGATAAAAACAGCATTCGTTGAAATCGCTCACGCTACCGTGCGCTGGCGGCCAATTTTGACAGAATTCAGCTGAAGTACTCTTGAAAATATTTTCCACTTCATAGCATCGCTGGGTAGCGCAAAAATACTCCATGCCTGGGCTTTGAAAAAGATGCTCGAAAAAAAAAACAAAAAATCAACATAACAGAATACGTTTTTTACTCTCCCAATCCCTTTCTAAGAAATGTGACAACTTTTACTGACTTCTTGATGATAACATAAAGTAATAAACGAATACATTTATTAAACTTCTACTCCGTCTGAGCTCTGTTTGAGTGTTCTTAACACTTAAGAATGACTTTGGCGGTGATAGAACTTTCGTTTAAAAACTGTATTAAAGATGTAATCCTTTGATTACATAACCATGAAAGCAAGCTTGTTGTGCACGACCATCTGGATATTCCAATGTCACCATATTGATCGAATGGACTTTGCCCAACTGCAACATCCAGTATCAGAATAATACGAGTACAAAAAAGGAGCCGAAATGTTTGAAGGTTTCGGGTCCCATTGTTAGAGTGGATGTGTTACAACTCACTTTGTTTAGATTTCTATTTTGTGTATGAGCTTCAAACACACCGAGGCGGCGAAGATCAAAAGGTCGCCGCAGGTAGAAGAGGTGTTGTGAACAATTGCGTAGAATTAAGAAGATGCTGGTGGTAGGCAGAATAAGAGGCAGACTTTTGAAAACATTTGTGGTGTTCTTTTATGTGTATCTTACAAGATATTGAAAATATGAAAAGGAATACTATCAACAATTAAAAACCATTTCACGTTTTATAATGCACCTTTTCGTAAGTTGTGATCAACTTCAATAAATCTTCGAGTTCTTGTATTTTTGACGTACAATTGGAGTATTTTAATTGATAAACTTGAAATCGCTTATACAATATCGATATTCTATTTGCATTACATAAGATAATCATCGCCCAGAATGAAAGCTTTATTCTTTGCTTTTAATCTTTAGACTGGAGATTCTCATTTCACCACTGTTCGATTAGAATGAAAAGTATATCTAATATACGGACGTACTTCAGGATTTGATGGAGGCGCTTGGTAATCGACGATAATTGATTGATTGGTTTTTGATTTCTCACAGTTTTGAAAATGGCAGACAGAACGGTACCAGCTGAAGCGTAAAGTCGGAGTCGGAGAGGCTTGCATTATTTTATGATACTTGCGATGATGACGCGACGATTATTGCGGAAAGCCAGGCATTTGTCTGCTGCGTGAAGAACGGGCGGGAGTGGGTGGAGCGTTCTTCGGTGGAATCCGACCATCAGCAATCACTCATCCGTTTGACACGATTCGTGTTGAAAGCCTTTCACTGTTTCCGCTTCGTAGAAGGTGGAAGCCACCGGTGTTAGATGAACATTTCTCAGTTTAAAACACGTGCTTGGTGTGAGCGATAGAATATTCTTTCTTATCAGAACTCGTTTCTATAGATCTTTCAGATTCAACACACCACTCCACAGCAATTTAAATGTATGTATTGTAGTAGTCAGCATAGCGGACTATTCATTAGCTAAGGCACAGGACTTTCCGGGCTGAACAATACAAGCCTGTGACGGGAAATCTTGGGAGAAAACTTCCACTTTCACTTTTCTCCTCGGAATTTGCAACCCTACCAGTCTTTCGTTGCCACGGAGCAGGTGTAGGCTTTTCTCAAGAAGCCAACACCAAGCGATAATGGATGGTAGAGATTGAAGTCAGCGCCCAGGCAAGACAAGAGCTCACTGCCTGCGTTGCTCATAACAACCAGCATCGCCCAACTCCTTGCACTAACCACGCCACGGTTGTCTTAGATCGTTGGTGGTAGTGACGGTGGTGTCAGTGTCTTGCGAAAATCCCCGTGCGTCAAAAGGCGGTGCGCTCGAGCGGAAACCATTCGCATTGCTGTGAATGTATTTATTATCAATTTTCTGAAAGTTTCATGCCACTAATCCTCGCATGAATTAAACCAGATTAAAAGCTTGCCGGTTCCCGGCGAAGCAGGTGTATTGTTGCTGCAGATGCTTTACGATTATTGTGCCGTGGGCGTCGAGCGAGACAGCGCAGTGATGAGCGTTCTGTGCCTGCCGGCTGCTAGCTTCTTCGTCGGCAAGTGTCTATTATGCCGGCCTCCGGATGGAAGATGTCTTAACTGACTGTCTTCGGTGTGCGTAATGCGAAACGACGACGACGCTGGGAAAATTAGAACACAGGATGCAGCAGGCTACTGTCGGAAAACTTCGGGAAGCAGCTCTGCCGGGAGGCTTGCGGATGGAAAACAATTGACTGGTTGTTTTAATTTACGTGACTTGTTTTGCATAAATGGTAAGGTGTTCGGTGGGTAGCAGGATGCAAACAGCGATCGTTCGAGTTGATTTCTCACCGGGAGTTTTAGTGAGATTGTCTAATGATTAAGTGCGTTTCGTAGGTGAATGGGACTTTATTTGCTTCGATAAAGAATACATTTGACAGGGAAAATTGAAAAAAGTCTCTCGAATCTGTTTGAAAAGAGTATTTTCAACGATTTAAATGATCCAGCAAATACTTTACTAACAGAAAACCTTTCTTGGGTTCTTATTAATGTTAAAACAATGGTGTTGAAAATTGAAAAAAATTGAATGAATTGAATGAATTGAATTGAAAATAATAAAAGTATAGATAATATTAGTATATTCAAGTGAATTCCGATGTTACGAAATTCTGAAATGTTGTTACATTGCCCATTGAGCGAACTCCACATGTTCAAAAAACAATAATAAAACCACCTACTTCACACGAGCTATCGACGTCCGCCTAGTGAAGTTGTCGCACAAAACCATCGCTATGACGGCGAATCGATTTACCGTCACAAGCGCGCGCGTGTGAAGCGATTCGGTTCGTTTTCGATAAATCCGCCCGAATGTTTTCAATTTGCATGTTATTAATAAATAAACAATAAATCGTACGGCCCAATAATACTTTTATTACGCTTTCATTACCTTACACTTCGGGAAGGATTTACCGCTGCGGGCATAAAATTTGCCCTACGTGGTGGGACGTCGACGGCGGCCGCCAGCATTAGGGAATCTGTCGATCCCAACGCAACCCTCATCAACCCCCGTCCCTAGCGTGCGCACAGCGGGAAAGCGTTCAACGCCCTGTCACTATTGGAACAGACGCATCGGGCGAGAGGGACAGGCCAACCGGAATGGACTCATCACTGTGTGCGCTGGGAGTGAGAGTAGCCGAGAGGGGATTTCGGGAAGGCATTTGGAACCCTGTTTATTTTTGGGCTCGTACAAATATCCTGACTAGTAAATAATGAACTAGTCACAATGTGCCGCTGACGCACAGTGGCAAAGACGTGGTCAAGTTTTGATTGGAAGTTTTTCACAGATCATTAGCATTGCGTTAAAACTATCAGGACCACTGTAATGATCAGGATAAGGATACATTTTTCTTCAGTGCATATGGCCACTCAGTTTCAATACATTTACGAAACCCATAATTGGGGTATGTCACAGTTGTAAGCGATGAAAATAAACTAAAACTTAAACCACATGAAAAGCCGTGCTTAAATGCATCACTTAAAGGACCAATTTAGTGATTGACTATATGGTTTTTCTCTCATATATTTTACATGTTAATCGCAGCATATCATAGCAAAAATATCGATACAATAAAAAATCAGGAACTGATTTCCAATGTTCTCATCGTGTTTCCGCTCAACTGGCATATTTACCGTAATATTATTGGTAATTCGTTCAGGCTTAATCTGATTTTTTTTCCAAAAAGCGTGAAACCCTGAAGTGTTGCGAAACAAATTGAAGGATATGAACAAAAATTAACAAAATATATTTTGAATTCGATGAGCTTTGAGACTTTCTTTGCTGTAGCGTATTTTTTGATAAATAAAATATTGTATTAAAATCAGTCAAAATGATTGCTTTGTCTAAATGATCGTGCTAAATATTGTGAAGAATGTTGTGCCTATGCTAGCACTGAAGAAAAGTTCAAGAGTTGAAGAACTAATTTCAAAATATGTTTGTAAGATAGTGTAACTTGAACAAAATCATATCAAATCATTGTTAATCAAGCGTTCAATCTTAACCAATCATTGCTCAATGTTCACCCACTGTTACTATTTTAGCCCGACCAACCCGGGACACCCGCCAGGCGCAATGACTTGCGCGACAGACAGACAACGGTGAAACCACCACCCCGCCCGCACAACGCGTCCCATATGGTTGGGCAGCAGGCGCAGAATCACGGAATAAATCTTTTCCCGAGCTAAATCTATTCGGGATTAATAGCACATTACTAGCCGCACTATTTATCATGTTGGGAAAATCTTTGCAACTTGCTTTCTTTCCTGCGACACCACCAAGCGCCGGGAGCGAACACTGACAACCGAGAACCTGACGCGTTGCCCTTTGGGAAGAAAGCAGCTCGCCGTGTTTGGCTGTGTGTGTTTTTTTTTCTTCGATCGCGGACGTTGTTTGTTCAAGTCGAAAATGAACCTCCCCACGTCTGGGTTATTTTTCTTGTTCTTCTGGTTCTCCTCCACTCGGTCACTCAACCGAGGAGTGTGTGTGTGTGTATGTGTGTGTGTGTG
>KB672791.1:5310301-5337276 GCA_000349145.1 Anopheles dirus | reverse complement strand
TTGAAAATACTGTTCATGTGGATGTAATGAGATTTACTTTCACTACAATACCTTTCAAAACCATTCAATTGACACGTTTTTAATGAATTATCCAGAAAGATGTTAAATATGCGGAAATTACTTGTCTGTTTTATGTTCAATTATTGGAACGTTAATACTATTCAAAGCTCAAATCCATAAAAAGTTACTTGTTTGAACGTCCCTGAGGGTAAAAGAAACTCATCGCAAACGTAGCATAATATTGATTCTGTTAAAAACGTACTTTTGCTCCGTGCGAATTCTTTTAATTGAAAAGCATTAAACTTTTCCCGATGGAAAAAAAAAAACTGCGCATCACGGAGGAAACAATAACGAAGTTTTCGGTTTGAATCTTTGCACCTTAACTGACAACAATGCCACGGCCAGATGGTTCCAAAAGTTTTCATTTTGCTCAAATGAGATCAGAAAAAAATGCGTTCTTTACGCAAGCTCCGAATGGGCACCGGAACAAAAGAACTGAACGATAAGAAATTCGACAGCTTGAAAATGGTGGCGGATGAAAAGGCGCCCGAGCGGGAAACACACGAAAGCCAGGAAGAGAGCAACCCACACACATCAATGCGGATGCCTCGCGCATGCTTCTGAAAAATTCATTCTCCACTCTCTGCGCTCCCCTGCCTCGGGAGCGATCTTTTGGACGCGATGTAAGATGCGAGAAGCCGAGCACTCGACATTAAGCCGTATTCTCTAGCCGAACATCGTCCAAAATGGCGTAATCGGGGAAACTCTCCGATAGTGTTATTGGAAAAGCTGGGCCTTCGTGCTCTTCTTTTCCCACGCGATCTCTTTCTAGCGTTTTCGTATCCCCAAAGAGTGACTTCCAACGCAGCTTCCTAGGTGGGTGTGTTTGTACTGGCGTCCGGAGCATAACCACTGGTGCACACTGGTCTGCCGTTGGCTCTTCCTAATTTTCCGCCAATCGCTCAAACGGAGCTGGAATTCGAAGCGTTTCCATGACGACGGCAGAGTGTACCGTCCGGCAGCGGATAGAAACAGCATTCGTTGAAATCGCTCACGCTACCGTGCGCTGGCGGCCAATTTTGACAGAATTCAGCTGAAGTACTCTTGAAAATATTTTCCACTTCATAGCATCGCTGGGTAGCGCAAAAATACTCCATGCCTGGGCTTTGAAAAAGATGCTCGAAGAAAAAAAACAAAAAATCAACATAACAGAATACGTTTTTTACTCTCCCAATCCCTTTCTAAGAAATGTGACAACTTTTACTGACTTCTTGATGATAACATAAAGTAATAAACGAATACATTTATTAAACTTCTACTCCGTCTGAGCTCTGTTTGAGTGTTCTTAACACTTAAGAATGACTTTGGCGGTGATAGAACTTTCGTTTAAAAACTGTATTAAAGATGTAATCCTTTGATTACATAACCATGAAAGCAAGCTTGTTGTGCACGACCATCTGGATATTCCAATGTCACCATATTGATCGAATGGACTTTGCCCAACTGCAACATCCAGTATCAGAATAATACGAGTACAAAAAAGGAGCCGAAATGTTTGAAGGTTTCGGGTCCCATTGTTAGAGTGGATGTGTTACAACTCACTTTGTTTAGATTTCTATTTTGTGTATGAGCTTCAAACACACCGAGGCGGCGAAGATCAAAAGGTCGCCGCAGGTAGAAGAGGTGTTGTGAACAATTGCGTAGAATGAAGAAGATGCTGGTGGTAGGAAGAATAAGAGGCAGACTTTTGAAAACATTTGTGGTGTTCTTTTATGTGTATCTTACAAGATATTGAAAATATGAAAAGGAATACTATCAACAATTAAAAACCATTTCGCGTTTTATAATGCACCTTTTCGTAAGTTGTGATCAACTTCAATAAATCTTCGAGTTCTTGTATTTTTGACGTACAATTGGAGTATTTTAATTGATAAACTTGAAATCGCTTATACAATATCGATATTCTATTTGCATTACATAAGATAATCATCGCCCAGAATGAAAGCTTTATTCTTTGCTTTTAATCTTTAGACTGGAGATTCTCATTTCACCACTGTTCGATTAGAATGAAAAGTATATCTAATATACGGACGTACTTCAGGATTTGATGGAGGCGCTTGGTAATCGACGATAATTGATTGATTGGTTTTTGATTTCTCACAGTTTTGAAAATGGCAGACAGAACGGTACCAGCTGAAGCGTAAAGTCGGAGTCGGAGAGGCTTGCATTATTTTATGATACTTGCGATGATGACGCGACGATTATTGCGGAAAGCCAGGCATTTGTCTGCTGCGTGAAGAACGGGCGGGAGTGGGTGGAGCGTTCTTCGGTGGAATCCGACCATCAGCAATCACTCATCCGTTTGACACGATTCGTGCTGAAAGCCTTTCACTGTTTCCGCTTCGTAGAAGGTGGAAGCCACCGGTGTTAGATGAACATTTCTCAGTTTAAAACACGTGCTTGGTGTGAGCGATAGAATATTCTTTCTTATCAGAACTCGTTTCTATAGATCTTTCAGATTCAACACACCACTCCACAGCAATTTAAATGTATGTATTGTAGCAGTCAGCATAGCGGACTATTCATTAGCTAAGGCACAGGACTTTCCGGGCTGAACAATACAAGCCTGTGACGGGAAATCTTGGGAGAAAACTTCCACTTTCACTTTTCTCCTCGGAATTTGCAACCCTACCAGTCTTTCGTTACCACGGAGCAGGTGTAGGCTTTTCTCAAGAAGCCAACACCAAGCGATAATGGATGGTAGAGATTGAAGTCAGCGCCCAGGCAAGACAAGAGCTCACTGCCTGCGTTGCTCATAACAACCAGCGTCGCCCAACTCGTTGCACGAACCACGCCACGGTTGTCTTAGATCGTTGGTGGTAGTGACGGTGGTGTCAGTGTCTTGCGAAAATCCCCGTGCGTCAAAAGGCGGTGCGCTCGAGCGGAAACCATTCGCATTGCTGTGAATGTATTTATTATCAATTTTCTGAAAGTTTCATGCCACTAATCCTCGCATGAATTAAACCAGATTAAAAGCTTGCCGGTTCCCGGCGAAGCAGGTGTATTGTTGCTGCAGATGCTTTACGATTATTGTGCCGTGGGCGTCGAGCGAGACAGCGCAGTGATGAGCGTTCTGTGCCTGCCGGCTGCTAGCTTCTTCGTCGGCAAGTGTCTAAGATGCCGGGCTCCGGATGGAAGATGTCTTAACTGACTGTCTTCGGTGTGCGTAATGCGAAACGACGACGACGCTGGGAAAATTAGAACACAGGATGCAGCAGGCTACTGTCGGAAAACTTCGGGAAGCAGCTCTGCCGGGAGGCTTGCGGATGGAAAACAATTGACTGGTTGTTTTAATTTACGTGACTTGTTTTGCATAAATGGTAAGGTGTTCGGTGGGTAGCAGGATGCAAACAGCGATCGTTCGAGTTGATTTCTCACCGGGAGTTTTAGTGAGATTGTCTAATGATTAAGTGCGTTTCGTAGGTGAATGGGACTTTATTTGCTTCGATAAAGAATACATTTGACAGGGAAAATTGAAAAAAGTCTCTCGAATCTGTTTGAAAAGAGTATTTTCAACGATTTAAATGATCCAGCAAATACTTTACTAACAGAAAACCTTTCTTGGGTTCTTATTAATGTTAAAACAATGGTGTTGAAAATTGAAAAAAATTGAATGAATTGAATGAATTGAATTGAAAATAATAAAAGTATAGATAATATTAGTATATTCAAGTGAATTCCGATGTTACGAAATTCTGAAATGTTGTTACATTGCCCATTGAGCGAACTCCACATGTTCAAAAAACAATAATAAAACCACCTACTTCACACGAGCTATCGACGTCCGCCTAGTGAAGTTGTCGCACAAAACCATCGCTATGACGGCGAATCGATTTACCGTCACAAGCGCGCGCGTGTGAAGCGATTCGGTTCGTTTTCGATAAATCCGCCCGAATGTTTTCAATTTGCATGTTATTAATAAATAAACAATAAATCGTACGACCCAATAATACTTTTATTACGCTTTCATTACCTTACACTTCGGGAAGGATTTACCGCTGCGGGCATAAAATTTGCCCTACGTGGTGGGACGTCGACGGCGGCCGCCAGCATTAGGGAATCTGTCGATCCCAACGCAACCCTCATCAACCCCCGTCCCTAGCGTGCGCACAGCGGGAAAGCGTTCAACGCCCTGTCACTATCGGAACAGACGCATCGGGCGAGAGGGACAGGCCAACCGGAATGGACTCATCACTGTGTGCGCTGGGAGTGAGAGTAGCCGAGAGGGGATTTCGGGAAGGCATTTGGAACCCTGTTTATTTTTGGGCTCGTACAAATATCCTGACTAGTAAATAATGAACTAGTCACAATGTGCCGCTGACGCACAGTGGCAAAGACGTGGTCAAGTTTTGATTGGAAGTTTTTCACAGATCATTAGCATTGCGTTAAAACTATCAGGACCACTGTAATGATCAGGATAAGGATACATTTTTCTTCAGTGCATATGGCCACTCAGTTTCAATACATTTACGAAACCCATAATTGGGGTATGTCACAGTTGTAAGCGATGAAAATAAACTAAAACTTAAACCACATGAAAAGCCGTGCTTAAATGCATCACTTAAAGGACCAATTTAGTGATTGACTATATGGTTTTTCTCTCATATATTTTACATGTTAATCGCAGCATATCATAGCAAAAATATCGATACAATAAAAAATCAGGAACTGATTTCCAATGTTCTCATCGTGTTTCCGCTCAACTGGCATATTTACCGTAATATTATTGGTAATTCGTTCAGGCTTAATCTGATTTTTTCTCCAAAAAGCGTGAAACCCTGAAGTGTTGCGAAACAAATTGAAGGATATGAACAAAAATTAACAAAATATATTTTGAATTCGATGAGCTTTGAGACTTTCTTTGCTGTAGCGTATTTTTTGATAAATAAAATATTGTATTAAAATCAGTCAAAATGATTGCTTTGTCTAAATGATCGTGCTAAATATTGTGAAGAATGTTGTGCCTATGCTAGCATTGAAGAAGAGTTGCAGAGTTGTAGAACTAATTTCAGAATATGTTTGTAAGATAGTGTAACTTGAACAAAATCATATCAAATCATTGTTAATCAAGCGTTCAATCTTAACCAATCATTGCTCAATGTTCACCCACTGTTACTATTTTAGCCCGACCAACCCGGGACACCCGCCAGGCGCAATGACTTGCGCGACAGACAGACAACGGTGAAACCACCACCCCGCCCGCACAACGCGTCCCATATGGTTGGGCAGCAGGCGCAGAATCACGGAATAAATCTTTTCCCGAGCTAAATCTATTCGGGATTAATAGCACATTACTAGCCGCACTATTTATCATGTTGGGAAAATCTTTGCAACTTGCTTTCTTTCCTGCGACACCACCAAGCGCCGGGAGCGAACACTGACAACCGAGAACCTGACGCGTTGCCCTTTGGGAAGAAAGCAGCTCGCCGTGTTTGGCTGTGTGTGTTTTTTTTCTTCTCTTGTTCGGTTTTTGCTCCGAGGGTAAAGATGATCCCGGCGCGAAACGGGGACGAGGAAAGGTAAAGTGAAAGTGAGACAATGGTGGTGCGAATGGGATGACTTTTTGATTCGATTTCTAGCCTGGGCCAGAGCCATTTCCCAGTGCAGCCCACCCACCCACCCTGGGTTCAGTCTGTTTGCTCGTCATCAGTTTCACGGCTAATTTCCGCCCGCTCGACCGGATCTCGCAAGGGCAGGAAGGTACGTACCATATGTACGTACCCCATTCGTGGCGTCAATCTGAACCGTCGCTGGTAACGGAGAGAGCGAGGGCTAGAGAGAGAGAGTGAGAGAGAGAGGTTTAGAGTCGTTTTCCTTGTACACCGCAGTCGGTGTGGGTTGCTATTATTTATTAAAATCGTTACAGCATTTCTAAATTTGTTCCCTCGCACGGTGTATTTGCCGGCCGAACTCCTGTGGGGTTTTGGCGAAATGTTTTGGAATTTACGCTGTATCGATTGGAGAAAAGTAACGATTGAATGAATATGCTCCAGTTGCTGCTTATACTCCAACGACT
The DNA here is from genome assembly GCA_000349145.1 of Anopheles dirus. Classification (NCBI taxonomy): domain Eukaryota; kingdom Metazoa; phylum Arthropoda; class Insecta; order Diptera; family Culicidae; genus Anopheles; species Anopheles dirus. The sequence goes on along the minus strand of KB672791.1, from coordinate 5,331,200 downwards.
CTTTAAAATGTTTATTAAAAAGTGCTGCTGTTAGTAAAATGTTCCGATTCCTCCGATTATTTTGTCCATACCAATACATCCTACAAAAAAGGACCCTTTTCTGGATTACATTCTTCGCACAGCATGCAAAACATAACCGGTGGACAAGTTGTCAATTGCAGCGCACCGAAAACAAATCTATTTTCCGTTTATTTGGTGTTTATATTAAATTTCGCCACGTGTCCTGCATTAACGAGGTGGGTTAGGTCCCGTGGCCGGTTTCGCACGGTGGCACACGCAGGCAAGCACGCACGCACGCACGCACGCTCGATTCGGTTGATTAAGTCGACAAAATGCGCGTCGACGTGTCGTGTGGGCAAGTGCAACGGGCAAATTGGAACCGGGTGGCACCAGCACCACCTCCGTGCTGATTTGAGGGAATTGATGTTGCCTCTCGGCTTAACTTGTAATAGCGAGATACTTTTTTGTTGTTTTGAGCTAAGGGTTGTTACGGTGCGGGCTGAAAATCCAAGGAGATAAGTAGGAACATAAGTCAGAACACGGTGGCGGTGCTTTTGCCATGATATTAAATCTGAGATTACTCGAAAAGGTGCTCGATATGATATGATATCCATCACGTGTCACGGTTTCTTTGAAGTAGAAAGATTTCGGGGTAGATTTAATTAAAATGTTAGATGGAACAAGACTTAACCGAAGTACTCGTGGATTGCAAAGATACATAATTGTTTGTCGATCAACATTTTGCATAACATAAACACATTACTGGTTATTATTTTCGTCATTGTGTTGTATCTTCCAAGGCCGATGACATAACGAAGAAATATATATTTTGTTTATAAGTTGTTGTTGTTTTTTTTACGTTTATAACGCGCTTATATCAGATTTCTTCCACCAAAACGTTGTTGAAATTGATAGGATAATGTGGAAAATGTTACCAAAGTGTTATTTATCGCGTGCTCTGGTCAACTAGAGGATCACAGCTGTCACAATCACAATCACATCCAGAGACATGGACCGGCGATGGCACCAGTGTTCACAAAGACCTGTTTGAAGCAACGTTTATTTTTGATAAAATTCCTTACATGTTCAAAACAAGAAATCGTCTAACTATATGATGGAGCTTGGTGATTTTAAATACGTTCTTTATACCTTCTTGAAAAATGAATAGCGAGAGACGAGAACAAGAACTAGAAAATCGTGAACAGTGCGTTTCATAACTTTAGTGTCACTGGCTATTTTTCCAGATAACCCGAAATCTTGTAGTGTTAGTTCAAAACGTGTTTCAACTAGCAGAACAAACATAATAATACTTTTTGTGTGGCTTAAGTCAATTTGTATATATCTCTGATAGGAAATTTTTACCTTTTTTCATAACAGGCAAATGTATAAAATTACTACACCTCTCGATGTATTAAAGAACATAAGCCTATTTGTGGTATGATGAACATGAACATGGATGTGCTTCCGACTTGACGCATCAAGTGAAGGAATGCCAGGCAGACCTAGATTTACAAAGGATGTTGTATCAACCAAATAAACTAATGACATGAATAATTTGTTTCCTTCAAAATAGTGTAAAGCATCTTATCGCCTATGAGGATCAGCATCATTGTTATCATTCGCCTTTCCAAGATGTCCACTAAAAATCTCAGTTTTTCGTATTGTTTTGATTGGTTGATGTTATTATTCTTTGCTGTCCTTACGTTTCAGATTATTTCTTCAACATCCTTTAACGAACTATTGTGATAGTAAAAGAAACCTGCGGAATACAATTCTTTCCAGCATTTAATCAATGTTACCAAACACGCAATAACCAAAACAATTCCGTCCGATAAACCGCCACCCTTTCCCACCTGATGTCTGTGTCTGTGAAGCCAGCAGCTACAAAACCAACAACACGCGGGGCGAGAACATAACGACACTTTGGAACCAGACGCAGACTGACCACCGGGCAAAACCACACACACGCTAAACCGGTCGTTGGAATCTGCTGGAACTGGAAATTGGTCCACGGTGACTGCTGTCGGTATCGTCATTTCCAGGCCCCATTGCCTTCTGGTGGGCCGTTTTCTTCGCCCTTCGCGTAATGAAGAGATCGAATATCATATCGACCACAACGGGAATCGGTGGCTGACGATCCAATTACAGCCTGCCACACAGTCAATCTGGGCGCCCAATTCTTCTTTTTCTGTGTGCGCTGTCTGTGAGTTCGGCGTGGAGCAGGGTACATTTCTGGTCAATTTGAAGCTGGTTCGTAGCTCTTTGTTGCTGCAGGTTTGTGTCTCACGTCATCATCGTCACACAGCGTGAGGAACAAACGCCCGCTCTGACTGATGCGGTCTTTTTCGTGAATTCCCTCGTGTACGAACGCGACAATCACGGCGATGTGGTTTTGATTTTGGGATCGTTCGGTTAACCACCGTGCATTGACCTTGCGGCGAAACATGCTTTTACGGTTCATTTTACATTAATACACATTTTTGATCACTTTACAAATACGGATTGACCTCCGAGTCATCCGAGTGCAATTTGGCGTTATTTACTACTTGTAAAAAGAGTTTTTTCATCCACGTTCCATGCGTGCTGTAAAACCGACGTAAACAACTTTAAACCCGCATTAAACTATCAACACGGTTCTGCCTGAATGGTTCAGCCTGGGAGGAATTTATTTATGCACAGGGATTTCAGAGGCGTCCTCCGCTCACGGGCCTCCGCCGGCACGAGGATTAAGAGCAGGAATTATTTCCGCATATAAATTGACATTGCGGGGATTTGGGGAACAACAACTAATGCCACACGGACACGCTCACACAGAAACTACCGTGGCCGTCGGCTAGTATGGCATTACGCTCCCGTCCCGATGAAGGCATTTTTGCCGGCACAACAGCAAAAAAAAGCGTCCTCTGTTGGCCCTCGCGTTGAATGATAAGGACCGAGGATTGGCAGAAGCTTCGCCGGAAGGATCTGCTCTGGCGCATGAAGCTCTGCTGCTGCTGCTGCTGCTGCTACTACTGCTGATCCAACGTCTAACAAACAGCACGTTGAGCGCGTTGAGTCGAGCAAACACCAGGCAGGGTTGTGTGAGAAGGATACAAAAACACGCACACACACAGCGCAACAAATAGGCCCACAAAAACATAGCGCCTGTGCGCAGGGAGCCTACTATCATTTCTCACGATTTGCCCGGTCGGCAGGCTGCTCGTTGACCCCCGCGTCGGAGATCAACGTCGGTTCTTTTATTTGCATGCTGACTGCTGTCTTACGCTGCTCTGCGTCTGGGGGGTTTCAGTCGGCCATAAATCGCCCCCGAGATCCCTGCTGTTCTGCGCGTTCTTCGGTTGGGTTTTGGTGGATGGTTGTGCTTGTGTGGTTGGTTGTGTGGTGGTGGCTATGGCACAGTGCGGTGGAGCAAAACCGCTATTTGTAGAATTTCGCGAGTATAAAATGAAGAAACAACACCGGAGAAGGGATTTTGGGCAAATGCGGTAGATAGCAAAATATTTACGTAAATGTGACGATTTAAAAAAAAAATGTTTTCCAGTTCAACAACATCAGCAGATGACAGACGAGTATTCCTTGCGTTCAAAATACTTGTAATGATAGGATTTGCCTGTATTGAAAAGACAGTTTCATATATGTTACTATAAGTCTTCTAACACCTGAATGAACTATTGAGTTTTATACACCAAAACATAAAAAAATGACGGAATAATATTAAAATTGGAAGAAAAGTATATTAATGGTCTTCCATAATAACTTTGATTATTAATCTGACTGATGAAAGGAAAAACGACGTTTGTTAAATCTGAATAAAAAGCAACCAATTCCGCTACAACCTTGAACCCGGTTCATCAGGAGTTGAATGCATCGATCGTTTCGATTCCACGAAACAGCATTGCACGATCTGCAGGGTCAGATTCGCTCCCGCTTTTGGCATCGAAGTGCAATTTGGTAATTTCGCGATAGGGCGCGACATAACGCAAGTTTGGAATAAGTTGCACCAAGGGTCATACAGCAATGTTAGGTTTTGAGCAACTTGATTATGCCTGCTTTTCCATTTTTTGCCACATTTCTCGTTCGTATAAATAATTACTGATACATTCCACATGAATGTGACGCGATGCGATGTCCACTCGATAGGTTGAAAATCATTGAAGTGGAAGAATAAAATTATTGTGCTGAAACGGAAAATAATCGTCGATAGTTGAACTAACTTCTAATGTGGATGTGAAAATTTTGCTTGTGAACTGACTTTATTAATCGTGAAACTTCCCTTCCTAAAGTTCGTCAAAATAAACATTTTTTAAATACATGTTTTCGTTTTCTAGTTGGTACAAGAATGTGGTGTTGAACGATGCTTTTTAGTAAAACAGTAGGTGTTCTCTATCCTGTAGCACTCTTAGGTGAAATAGAGTGCGTTTCCATCAAGTCATTAATTTAATTTATTGAAAATATAATGTTTGCTCATGAAATTTTAGATTTTTCACTAGATAACACTGAAAGCAAAACATGACATCAAAGCAAGCGGCGACCTAGCAAAGGTAGATACGCTGTAAAAACAGTGGCGCTATTGGCCATTGGCCGTCATGCGTAGAAAAGCGATACAATTTACTGACCATTACTACTCGATTTGATCGCACGCAATAACACTACAATGTAATGGCGAAAATGAGAGATCAAAAGCATTTGGCGGGCGGCATCAGCGGGCTTGGTCGCGCTTCCGACTGCGAGGGAGCGCAAATCCTCTAATTGGTTTGGCCACAATTGAAAAATGTGAAAGTAATCCCAACTTAACGTGTCCCGCTCCTGTTCCTTGCTGTCACCGTACGTTCGATGCTTGGAGTTGGGCTGTGTTGGGGAGGAGTTGTGAGAGAAATTGGATCGAATTAATTCACCACTCCCCCGTGCACAGAAAGGGAACAGACTGGGTGGCAGAGTAGCAGCTGCAGACGCACAGAAAAAGCCCATTCACTACTCTGCTCACAACGGCCAGCGGCCGAGCGGTTTTGTGCGTGGAATCAAGCCTATTTGGCACAATCAAAACATCAAACAAATCGCCCATCCGAGCGCCCTTAGAGCGAATGTGCGATTTCCTAGGGACATCTCTACGGGCAGGCGAGAGATACGGAGAAGGTTGGCGATTGGGTTCGGGCGTGCAAGGCTATAAAAGCAAACCTATAAACTCATAATGACATCATAAAAAACGAATAAAAATCCTACTCATCGTTCGCGCGCTACGGATGGACAGATTAGGTGGAACTATCTATAAGACTTCTCAGAGGGATGTGACTGTCTCGTTTCCTATTTCTTCGGTCTGTGGGGATTAAGTTCGATTCGGAGAGAGCTTCCCCGATTGCCATGCTGCAGAATTGCTGGTGAAAATTAGTTGAGGAGGAAAACAAATGAGAAATAAGCAGCAAAATAAACCTACCTCCTCCACTAGGCGTGAAAATACACCGTGAAACCGAAGCATTCCGAGAAGAAACTATTGGAGAAGTTTAACTTTTACCAACGTATCCAATTAGACCTGCAGCGGTTTTGGCTATAGAGGTAACTACGGTGCCTAACACCACCACAAGGGTCAGAACGTTTTAATGGAAAAACAATGCTACTAGTTTCGCTTCTCCTGTACCAGTGTTGTCTTCAACATTACGCTGGCACGGTGACAATGTACGAGTAAAAGCATGCCCCGCTGGCGTCGGGATAGCCACAAAACGGGTCCATTAGCTAGGGAAGCGTAAACTTGTGAAATTTATGTTCATGCGGTTTGTGCGGTACCATCTTGCTAGGGTTTGTCTCCTAAGGACGTACCGAGCGATACCTATCGGGCACGGAACTTCATTATTGGAGTGTGCGTGAGTGTGTGATTAACCAAAACTTCTTCCATCGTTTGGGACAAGCTAAGCGGGGGTAAAGGTGAAAGCTCAACCGACTCCATCAAGATACAATCAAATCGATAGGATAATGTTGCGGGATTCGAGAGAGTGAAGTGAATATAAAACCTTTCTTTATGGCACGACGTTTATCGACCGGTGTGCATATGGTGATTGCGCGATTTCCAGCCTGGTACAATCTGCATGATCTAAGCCGATCTAAGCCGCTGCAATAACCTTGAAAACACTTCCTGCCGCCTGTGCCGGACAATTTGCAATGTGTCGTGTGGATTTGCCGCGGTTGAGAGGATCAAAAAGTTTGTGCAGTTGGTTTTGGGGCGACCCTGTCCTTTGGCGTTCGTGTCGGGAGGGATAAAGACACGGTGCAGTATACGATTTGGTACGCACGCAAAATCGGCACATAGTTAAGATGTGGTAGCACGTGATCGGAATGTTTAAAGTTGATCATAAAGTTCAAGCGCTTTGATTGATTTATGGGATGACAGGCGGATTTCGGGGTTTGTTTGACGGATTAGCTTTGAAAAAAAGGGAGATATTTGTTGCTGGGTATTAAGGAATCAGGACATTGACGTCAGCGCGGAATCTGCTAAAGTCTGTAAGTCTGTATATAACGTAGTATCGAGATGTGCTTTTTATGAAGAATAACGTATTTCTATTGTTTCTAGTGTGTTAACCATTGTGATTTAATTTTTTATATTTTTAAACTAAAATTGTTATCGTGTCTGTTTGTAAATTATTGTGTGACTTCAAACACCAGCTTAGCAATTGGCAAAATTGATAAGATTCATGGGGTAATTTTGTTTGAGAAAGCCTTGGATACACAATTGTCATGTTGACGATTTTATATCAAACGTCAGAGCATTCCTGAATACTACGTTCCTACCAGACCGAGATCGTTGCAGGTAGACAGATGGATTTAAACCAAACGACGAAACCAACATCATGCATGGACAAGGACACAATCGTTTTCGCTTTCTTGTCTTTCAAGACACTGCGTGATAGACATTATCGCATCGGACCGGTATGAAACCGTAGGGATGGGAATACCATTTTTCAAACCCGTACGTAGCTAAGAAAAACATGACCACATTCGTCCGGTCTCACATCTTTCCAATCGGTACCGCTTTCTAAACGACTGTCACCTGAGTGTTTCCATCAAGGAGGGGGTAAGGTTGCAGGCATATGTTGAACCAATGTCGGACACATTAGTTAACACGTGTCAAATATTTTCGTTCTTCAGAACGGACATGCGGACAATCGGTATTGTGATTCCGAGCTGGGACGCATTTCCTCAGACAATCATTAGTAAGATTTCAGTGCGGTAAGCTAATCGATCGTGTCGGAGCGGGCTGACGTCTCATGAAGCATGTTTATGTAAATGGGAAACTGGGCTAAATAATTACCCCATGCTCCTCGGTTTGCTCCGCAGAGTTTCGGGCAGAACCACAACAAATCACTAACACTAACAGAAGCTCTCGGACGTCCGGTCCCGATGAGAGTTGGCAGGAATAGGAGACCGGATTAGCTAAGTGATTCATTTGGTCGATTTAATTGTTAATTAGTGAGCTTAAGACCCGGACATTCCAGCGTTTTCTTGGATGGTGATGATGGGAGGTGTTGCACTGGTTACACATGTAAAACACGTTGCAGTGTAGTCAGGATTTCAGTGAAAGATGCGATGGAATTTATTGTATTTTGCGAGGATTACAGCGTTTGCAGAGTTATGCAGTGTTGCAGAATTCGCTCAACTCAGCTGTCTCGGATGTCCGGGAGCAGACAGCAATGCAGGAATGCTTTAAAGCACGCGGTAATTTTATACCACCAGAAACATGATACATCATCCTTTTCTTGCCTCCGTTCCGATCAAAGGTTACCCACCGGGCATTAAGGGATACAATATTTACCGCATTAAAAGATTAGCTACACCATCTGTAAACAAACCCTTAGCGTCCCGCCAAACGCGCCCCCTCGACGGGAGCAGTATAAACGGGGCTGTTAAAAAGCAGCGGTTGCTTCAATTTTACGAAAACAACACATTCTTTTTCCACCCTATTTTCCGTCCCCGCTTGCCTGGATGGGAAAAGTGATTTATGTAAATAAATGGGGTGTGAGAAGTTCTTGCCCTTCTCGCTGCGCCACCAACGCCAAACCCTGCATGACTCAGGCGCTTCCAAGGCACGCCATCGGGCCCCGGCAGAAGCGTCTGGGCGTTTCGGGGGCCTCCAGGGACGCATCTAGCGCAAACGGCCTGGGAGTGGTCCGGAGGGTCAGAAGGTGAAGCAAGCAAAGTCACCACTCACCTGCACACGGGACTCCGTCAGGCCGATCCGCATGGCGATCTCCTCACGCATGAAGATGTCCGGGTAGTGCGTCTTGGAGAAGCAGCGCTCCAGCTCGTTCAGCTGCGCCGGTGTGAAGCGTGTTCGGTGCCGTTTCTGTTTTGCGCCATGTTTGTCAGCATTCTGGTGGAGAGTAAGCAAAGCCGTTCACCTTTCGGGCAAGTGGCGGTGGGCTGTGCCAGCCCGGGCCTGGACGCGTCGCATGCTTGGACTCCCCCCCGTATAGCTACATTTACCTGGTCCTGGTGGATGTTGTGCGGCTCACACAGCGAACCGGCCCCGGAGCCGCTCCCAGCCGTGCCGGCCGACGCACCGCCGGATCCGGTGTTGGTGCCACCGCTGTTGACGTGCAACCGGTTGCCGTTGCTGTCGGCGCTGGCTGCGTTGGGCACCTGGCCGAATCCGGTCGCACCGTGCAGGGACGTGAGGCCCGACTTTGGCAGATCGCATTCCTTTGGTCCTGCAGGCGGGTAGAAGTGGTAAACTGTTAAACATTACTCGATTGAATTAGTTCATTGCGTATTTAGCGTAATGTGTTTATATAGCGGAAGAGCTTCGGAGATAAACTTGATAGAAAAATCTTTTATAAATCGAAAGTAGGAAATGTTTGGTTATTTGGTATAGTGAACTTAAGCATTGAACATAACTTGAGTACACTGTAGTATCCAAAATATCAAACATACATTAAATGAAGCTAGCGTTTGTGTTCTGAATAATCATATTTATAAAAGAAGATGGTATTATACACTTCAAAATCATGGCAATGTCCAATTGTTCTACTTAAGTTTTCTTAGTCTGGTTTGTTAAAATAAACATTTAAATTCTACAACCTTTTCTTCCTGAAGATACTGATCCCTCACTATGTCAGTTATTTGACTCAAACATATCGCATTAGTCGACTTGTCGCATGGGATCTTTTTCTTCTGGTCGCTACCAATTATACTATCGGGCTCCTTTGAAAACGCTTTAGCAATACACGTGATCCAACAATTAAAACCTACAGAAGATTGTATACCATAGCTTTTTTTTACAGAAAGTGGACTCAATTACTCATAAATACTATTTCTGAAATATTTAAAGTCTTGGCAGCAGCCACGGTGAAACATGATAATTTGCTTGGGTTTTAACACGGTTACAAAACCGCAAGATACAAATCAGAACTCAAATATCTGAAACATAGTTGAACAGTGAATTGAAACAAACAATACTGGCGACTAAGTTATCCCGATATTCCTTTCAACGTGTGAAAATGTTCTGTGACTTTATGTGGCTAGGCCCCATACAGAAAAACTGAAGCTTAACCTCAAATATGATCTGCAGTGTGTTGCTGAATAGTGCTTGCTGTAAAAATAATCCATGATCCATAACCCACTGTCGTGTACGTCAGCCCTTCTGGGGGAATCGCCTGGCAAACTTCGGCTGTCATCAGCTTCACGCTGTTTACGCCAGCGCCTATCGATAGCGATCAGCTACCGGCACTGAAACTGGCTCGCCCCGGTAGCAGTGGAGCAGTCTTTTAAGCGGACTCATGTCACATCTCATCACAGCGTGACAGCTGGACGGAACCGTCGGGAGGTGCGATGGTTCCTGCGACGTTTCGATCCGTTCTGACAGTTTTGTGTTAGCGTTAGGTCTTTTTTTGCTTCTTCTCTTGCCGTTTGCCCTTGCCCCTCACCCGTGGAGCGACGGGCTCGTGGGGCTTATTCATGCAAGACACGTATCAGAAACACTTTTATGCTACTCTTCATATGCAGGTGTTAATTTTAACACATCCATACGATTTTGGCTACCGTTTTGTGGTGCAGTTTGCCAGCGTTTGTGTACCCGTTCCGTCATCCTCTTGCCCGTTGCCGTCCCAGGCCAGTGGAAGGTATTTCTCGTAAGAAAATTCAGCTCGAAACGTTCCCTGACCTGGCTGCACCAGGTATCCCCGGATGGTGGTGGTACAGCAGTAGAAAGAAATTGAAAACACACAAACGGAGCACTGCAGACAAACCAGCTCACACTATGGAAACATGAGAAATAAATACAAGAAGCCAAGTGGCACCTTCGGATGCTGTTGCTGCTGCTGCTGGTGCCCCCTTGGCCTGTCAGCGCGGTGGACAGACGCAGTTGATGGCTCCGCCGGGTGTCAGACTCAATCCGAGAGCCCCGTTTCGATCCCGCAAATGTGTAAAAAGCAGTGCATCGAGCGAGAATCTACTGCCGTGCAGCGTGAAGCGATCTTCACCATGGGGCTGATACTTTTAACAAGCAGCCCACAAAGGGATCGCTCACTGTTCCCACTGTTTTCTTTTATGCCGTCGATTAGTTTGGTCTTGTTTTTTTTTTTATATAGCAGCCACCCTACAATACTGCTGCCGCTTTGGCTTCTCCTCGCTGGTGGGATATACTCCGGAGAGAAGACGCTTTATTATGATACGCCATGGAAGTATCCCTGGAATGCGTCAATATGGATCGACTTTCGACATACCGGGGCAAACGGGCCGTTCAAAGGGGGCAAACTATTCATTCATGCGTGTGAGCCACACGCAGCGTAATGAGTTATTAGTCTTTGATTGTTGCGAGTTCCTTTATGAGCATGCTACGGACAGTGTTTGGAACGGATGAGTGGCGTCGGCTTAGGTAAGAAAGCGAACGTTTCTCAGAAAGCCCGCATAGATAGAGATTTTATGGTTCAAATTAGCGCCTATGATGTTTGTGGAATTAGCATCTACGCGTGGTATCGAATGGGATAACACAAAGATCAATCACGCTCTTTGATTAGCGGATAAAGATTTAGTGGAGTTATTTTCGGGTGGTAAATAAATCGGAATGTTAATTTAATGCACTTTTCACACTTTTGCTATCAATATTGAGGAGTTGGGAAGCCTACTGTTTCGATTAGTGACATTTTGCTGATTACTAGCTCTCTCATTATGTGTGTTTCTATGATTTTTACTTAGAACCTAGCATAGCATGTTTAACATGCCAAAATGATTAATAATGTTTAATTTGAGCACATTGTGATTTGTTACTAGAATACACTGATTCTGATTCAATTAAATAGGACATATGAACAACCTGACTTTTGAAATATCTTCCAATATTTTCAGGTGTCGCATCTGAACATCCACATGGTTCTTTTTCATCAGGATCTGTACCTCCATGCTTGAAGCAGCCAATCCAACATCTTATAATTGATTCTGGTAGAGACATTGTTTTAAAAGAACAAAAGCTACAAATAACTGAACGAAATTTAAATCTATTAAAATTTGTGCCATGTTATGTAGGACGAAAGATGAAGAATTTTCGTTTAATATTTTAAACGTTAGTTTAAGTTGGTTTTGAAGTTTCTCTATCTTACATTTTACTATCTTTTTTATATTTATTCTAACAATTATAAATTCGCAACATTTTAAAGGAAGATGTCATTACAAAAGGCTGCTTCCGAATAATGAGATTGTCAATCATATGGGATAAGCTACCGTGACATGAACAACAGCATTTCACACTTTCTTTTGAAATTTAAACACTCGCGCAGTGTTTTAACCAGCAAATTCGATTCGTTTTGGCACAGAAGATAACTTTGATTTTCATTCACCTTAAAAATACCCTTCCCGTCGCTCAAGTGCATACAAAAATCCGTTCATTTCGCCACCCCCTTTGCCGTGTAATCAACTCCAGTCAACCTCGACCCACTGACGACTCCCAGGGGTCTATTTCATTTTGAATAATGAAAGCCCTTCCTTAGACTAGCGCTCGCAGTCTGCTTGCCGTTCTCTGCTGCTGCGTGAAAACGGTGCGTAACGTATCACGGCAAGCTTTGGTTGCCCGGGGTTACCAGAACAAGGACCAGAATGCTTAACGCCTGATGCAGCGCCAGGGCACCGCGTATGTTCAAGGTTGTCCCGACGCAACACCATTGACGGCTGGCCATTTACCCTCATGCCGCAAAAGGTCGCACCATCGGACACCAGACGTAGTGGAAGAGCTAAAAAAAGGGCGGGATGAAACCGTAGAACCATCACACCCAAAAACAATGGATCGATATAATGAGTGCTGAAAAAAAATGAATTCTTTTCACGTCTGCATGGCTTCCGAAACGTTAACTTGTCTTTATTGTGTGATTTTTTTTCCACCGCAAAGTATGACAAGCAAAACGACGGAGAGCTGGGTTTGTTGAAAAAAGCATAATCTCCCTATAAAAATCGTGAAAAATGTATTGGAATACTACATCAAATAGTGCGATATTATTGACGCCACCTTTAAGCGAACCTTTCCAACCGTTCTCCGTACTAAGCGACCACTACACGTGCACTAATGAATTGAAAAGTGGCACTAATGAGTGTAAGCTTTCACATTTTTACACGAATCTAATGCACTTTCCGGATTTGCCGGTTGGCGTTTCCACAGCGCAAGAATTGACTGCCCGCGGACGGGTCACGGCAGCACGGAGCAGTACACTGCAAATGGCTCAGTCAACGTCGCATTTCGAACACCAGCCACACCAGCACAGCCATCCGCTTTTCGGAGCTCCCAACCCGGTTGCGGATGAAAGCTGTTCCAGCACTCACGTTTTATGCCTGCGATGAAGTGCAATTTGCCACAATTCATCGAAAAATCGATTCGGAATCCTTCAGAATCCGTTCGCAAAGGGCTTGTGTGTGTGGGTGTGGAATGGAGGCAACGGTGCAAGCGTTATTCAGTCGGTGGAAAATGCGACAAAATGCTCCTGTTTTTCACTGGCATCACAAGGCTCTCTTTCTCTCTCTCTCTCTCTCTCTCTCTTTCTCCCTGTCACACTACCTCTCGCTTATTTTATCGCGTGCGGTTGGCGTCCTTCTGGTTGGTGAAAGGAACACACCGCATGCTCCAGCCCGATCGATATTAGCACAAACTCGAATGGAGCGACCCATTCGCGCCAACGACACGTACAAACAGCATCCCTGCCACGGCACGTCTCCAAACACACAGTCTCACCACCGCCACCAACACCAGAATCGTAACGGGGATCGTAAAGCGTGGCCTCCCCGTTGGCACGGTCCCCCCACTTGGCGGTCGTCCCTCCAGCAGGCGCTCGGCTGTGTGAAAATAGGTTTTAATAAAATTAAATTAAACATTATCACCATTTCATTCTCGGTGCTGCTCCATTGTCACCGTCCTTAAGTGCAGCGACAGTTCGTGCAGACGACATTTGTGGCTCCGGTGGAGGGGGCCACAGCGAACGGTATCAGTCGCTGCTGTGCCGTGGACGGTGTGTGAACGATTTCTGCAGCCTCCACCGTGAAGGAAATGGAACTATCTGGTTGGGCGCTGTGACATTCGGAGAAGGCGGGAATGTAAATGTCCATCCGTTCGAAGCCGATTTCGTTCATTGCAAATGGCGTGAAATGTCTGTTTTTATGCGAACCGTTCCGTAGCGAGCTTTTGCAGATCGGATTTGAGGGTCAAATGGGATGTAGTTTAAATTTAAAGATCATCCGAGGTAGCTTAGTTCATGTGAACATGGAAATGTAGAACGTATTTGTTGAAAAAATAAAATCGTTCGTAGATTCAAGTTTCTAATTGAATGTTATTGTATGGGGGGTACACAGTGTTGAATAAAACATACACAACTACGGACAAATGACTCATTTCTAATCAATTGTAAAATCTATTCGATTTTGGGTTTTGATAAGTAGTTATCAGTAATGGAACGGTCGTATGGTTGTGCACACAAATGCAGATACTGCTCGTTGTGAGCTAAATCTTCAACCTAACAGTATCCAAGTACGTAGGATTGACTATCTAGGCTTCTGGTAATAAATTAAGTCAATGAAAGCTGCCACGACAGAAGAAGAAGAGATGTAAGTATTAACATAGCTTCTCGATCTTCAAATCTGAACCCTTTTGAGATCTTTTTTGCGTTAGTAAATCTAAGAATGATCAAAGAAACCGATATACCTATTTGTTTAATACCAAGCAAAGCATTGTGTTGAAGCAATGTTATGTGATTGAACTCTAAATTGACTAATGAACATGGAACATTTCGGACAACTGAATGCCAAGACGAATCAATAGAGAAAAAGAAAGAAAGCAATTGAGTTGAGCAATAGAGTTAACACATGGTGATCTTTAAAGAGACTTTTCGCTTATTTATTTAGATCTGTTATAGCCATTTTTTCCCAAATAGAATGTCCCGTAAAATATAAAGCCTGATGGAACATTGGTTTATTATACATTTTTTATAATTACATTATAAAGCAATACGTACACAATGAATATGTTAAAAACCGAATAACAAAATTAGAAAATTAGAGAACAATACTTTCAAAAACTACTGTCACAAAACACAAAAAAGAACAAAATAAGTTAGTTATTCTCACATGCAATTCGATCAACATCCTAATTGTTATCATAATTAGTGAATTGTGTATATTTTATTCGGCTCTTTAAAAAAAAATCATTGAAATACTACACCACCAATCGGCGCAAATTCAGTGTTTGTGAGTTTTATTTGCCTCGTCTGCCGAAGTAAAAATAAATGTTCTGGGTTGATCAAATAGTCCAGTTCTTCATACACGTTGAGCATGCTCATTATTTTTTGTCCAACGCACCTTCCACGGTAAGTGTTATAATGTATGTAATAAATGGATGAAATTAACCGTGTATGTGCTAAAAAAAGATAGTTGTCCGCAATACAGCACGAGCGAGTGTGTTAAATACCTTCCTCGTATGCAGCGCTTTCAATTATGACGTTTCAATTAAACGATCATAATTTCAATTGTTTGCCGTTTAATTACGATACCATTCATTATCGTTTTATGAACGCAAATTTACATGGCGCTTGAGCAACCATAGGGACCGCTTAAGCGTCGCACACGCATACGCACACACACACACACACACACTTCATAGCCACCAATTGGGTGTAAAAGAGGAGGTATAATGCGCTTTTTTACACGACACACGTGCCACGCCGGTGTAACGTTGCGGTCTGGGCTGCGAATTGGACCACAAGAGACCCCACACCGGAGGCCGTTCGATGTACCTAATGATCTCCATTAAGCTTTTTTTTTCGCTTGAACCGTCGTTTCTGCGATCGTTCAGCGGACGCGCGGCATCCGTACGGTGCATAATGCATCGCGCGCTAATATGCCGTAAATTATTATGGCGTGCTTTATGTCGCACGCCGAACTAGAACGAATGGAGCAGAGCAGAGCTCATGACATTAGGCCGTGTGGCTTCGGGTGGTGTGTGTGTGTGTTTTGTTTAATGTTGATAGTATCGCGGCTTTTGCTGCGCTGCTTTTATGCACGCGGTGTGTGTCCATAAAGTGGATATCATGGAGAGTCAATTTACAGCGCAATTTACTGTGCAAATGGCAAAGAGACGTGTGTTTGTGCGAATACTGCCATATTTCCTGGGAGTAAATGCTGTAGTCGAAGCAATTAAAATCGCTAAGCAATTGATCGCGTGTGGCTTAGAATAGAATGGCCGCTGGAGCTACGGAATAGGTTTAAAACGATTTGTTGTTATTTCTTTTTTATAAAAGTAATGCGAGGGGTTGGCATAGTTACTGGAAGTATAACTCGGTTCTGTGTTAAAATATATAAATGTTACAAAATATTTTATTATATATATAATATTATTATATTATATATATAATATTATATTATTATAATATCGAGTTCGAAGATTTTATTGGCAAATTGAGATGCCTTCCAAAGGATCCATCAAGGAAAGGTGAAGCCAAAATCACTTAAATAAATTAACATGCCGTATATTTATGTCATCATTTAAACCGATTTTCTATTTACTTAGTGAGATTTCTATTTCATTTTTAAAAATTATTTGATGATTGACTATATGAACTATATGAATGATTGACTATAGTTTTATAAGTTTTGCTCGTCGAAGATTAGCTTACAAACTACGAGGATTGGAACCGGATACTGTTCTGTTTTGGTTAAAAAAAACTCCTAGAAACTATAGACTTTGCCTGAAATTCAAAGTAATTTTACTTTTATTTTTGTACGATAACAACAAATTTGATTGGAATTATTCGTTAATTTTAGTTTTAGTATTTCATTTTGCGCTAGGTGTTGAAAAAATATGTTTTGACTCAAAATCAGACTTCAGAATGTGATGGATAGAACAACTAAGAGTAATAAAAGAAGTAATGTGTTTTACCAATTTCCATATTAGTATGCCGATCATCTTAGTAGATCGCTTGTCTTCGTCATGTCTTATTAAAAATTGGGAACAATTTCTCTCAGACGGTGTTCATGTCGATTTACGATTCGGTATATTGGGAAGACATTAAATATCAGATATTCTGATGAAAAAGAATTTGTTTAGTCATAAATTTAAAACAAAAGAAATAATGAATGCATAATATCAACAATGCATTGATGTATTTGTTCGGTTAAGATGTAAAAAATATTCATAATGAGAAAGAATATCAGGATCTGGAAATATATCCGTATTACACGTGACAAGCATTAAGTAAACAATACTTCGTGCAAATCTAAGAGTGAACAAACGAAAACATGTAATACGTATAATAAACAGAATACAAACTAGTTTGTGTATAAGTTTATACAACCAAAGAATGATGATCAACCAAAAATACTAAACTTCTATGTTCTTACTACTAAACTACTAAACAGAATACTAAACAATAAAACAGTAAATTGATACTGTTTTATCGTTTGTAATAAGTGTGTAATAAAATGAAACAACACAAAAGAAAATAAGTAATATGGTATTTGAAGAGCTAATATTATCGCCGTTAAATACTAAGACTGGCTTCTCTAGACTCATAGAATAAAAATATGACTGAGAAAAACAGGTACGAAGAAGGAATTCCATGTTATTAAAGAATATTTTTGTTCATTATATGCACTCGTTGTATTTGTTGTCACTGAATTGACTTCCGTTCTATTCTATACAAATTACATTTTCTGCAAATGATGTTTAAAAAATCCAATTTTGTTAATTTTCCAGTTTATCCTTCAGAGTATCTCAATGCTTCCTTGCGTTGAGAGAATTTTATAGTAAATATTTAGACATCTTTAAAATAAAAAAATAAAGTTTTGTGTTTAGGTCACGGACACCCGATAGTCGGATCAAAACGGAAAAATCGAATAAAATCTCGCCGCATCAACATAAAACCAATGTAAAACATCCATCTTGTGAAACTCACCACCCAAGCCGGCCGCGTTGAGATTGTTCAGCATATTTGCTGAGAAGTTTCGTATTGATAACGCCGACAGTTTGACCGTTTGTGCGCCAGGGATGTGAAGAGTGGTTTAGCATAGGCAACGGCGAGAGCGGATTCCAGCGGCCATCGGGCACATGTTGCACTGCGGTCGGTGTTTATTTTCTTCACATACGCTTCTGTTCGTGCAAGACAATCACTCCGCTGGTGTTGTCCCTCGGATGGGTCTTGTCCGTGTTCGTTATCCTCCTCCGTGTTCGAGCAGGTGTCACACAGATACGTATACTGCCGTTCACACTGTATAAGCTCAACAATATTCCGTCAACGAAAGGCCATAAAGTGTGCTGATTTTAGCTCGGTTTGTGCGAGGCTTGAGCGATTCATGTGCACGTTCTCACAATGCCGCAAACAGCGATCGTCACTGAACGACGTAGGATAAAGTCGATACGAAGCAATCACCACCAGAACATTCGTATCACGTGTGCGTAGGTGTTGGGTTAAACGCGCACAAGCACACTTTAAGTAACACCACTTTAGCTTTAAGCGATCGCGTAAAAACGAAGCAAAAAATCAATGACTGGAGAAAGTTGCATCCCGAAACGAAACAACACACGGATGAAATATTCAGCAAAAAAACACAAAACACTGCCACAGCACACTTCGATCACAAACACTGGCGTCGTCCGCCGACGACACCCGGCCCGAAGACGCGCCGGGCCAGCACACTTCTCACGCTTATTAATTAGGCTTTATTAATTAAATAAGTAAGTAACAAATTAAATTCATTACGACGGACTGGAGGAGCAAATTATTTATCAAAACTCGCCCGCTCTTCCGCGTGAGGGGTCACGCGCGCGCCCCCACTGCACCCGTGTGTGGGTGGGCCAGCGGGTGGTGGTGGGGTAAGGGCGGAAAAGCCAGACCACCACCAACGTGTGACGATGTCGATCGGCAGCAGCGTGCAGTGGCGGTTACGCGAAGTCGGCCACGATCTTAAGACACATGTACACTCGCGCACACGACAAAACAGACGGACAGACGGTAAAAAGACGAGCTGGTCGGGCGTCGTCCGGATTGTGTCTGATGGGATTCGAACCCGCGGCAGATCACGACGCCCGAAAAACCGCGCTTCACCGCGCACCGCCTCCGGAAGCACACACACACACACAGACGCACGCACACAGCAAGCGCACCTTGCGCGAGGAACAGAGATAACACTGCGTGCCGTTCCAAACCCGGGGGCTTTCGGCCACTAAGACGCTACGATGGAGGATGGGTGCGATGGTCGGCGGGAAATAAAGCTAGATAAAAAGATCACCACTGGAAACGGGCGACACGGCACACGGGGACGACGGCGTATTTTTCGCCGGCCTCTGCCACTGCGTTTGGCGAACGCCAGGAACACCGTCCCGGCCAGATATGCGGAGCCCGTGGTGTGTAAGCACACCGCGCCTGTCAACAAAGGATTGAAATGCAGCATCAATCTCGCGCTGGCCAACCATTATGCCGTGCGTGTGCGATTTGTTGCATTGTGTGCGGCACGGAGCAGGCAGGCAAGCGCACGCTCTCGCTTCGCCGTGGAATTTCGACACGACGTGACTGAGTGGGCGTGGCTACTACGCTACCGAATGACGAGCACCGCACGTGCGACGCTGCGCTCGCAGGGTAACGCCTCTGCCAGAGCGAGACAGGCATGCTCTCCAACGCGGACAGCATCCCTGTTTCAGTGGTGCGATTGCGCAACGGCGAATGAAACTCGCGAGAGCGGGAGAGAACGAGAGAGCGTGCCTTTTTCCCAGTGAGTGCAGGTTTTCCGAAAAAGTGCATGCAGGTTTTCCCTCTCCAGCAACGATGTTGTTTTTGTGATTTTCTTTTCCCCGTCCGGCAGGCGATTGCAACTCAGACGGGAGCGTAAAAAATGAGCTCATCGTGTGTTTAAGCTACGCTTTGCCTTTTTTTCTCCCCTTGCTGCATCACATTTATGCAGCAATGGAAGCATCATCACCACCACCATCATCATCATCGTCAGCATCATGAGCTAGCCTGCTGTGCCCGATTCATTCCGGAGGAAGCATTTCTTTCTGCAATCCGATGGCTGTTTCATTTCCAGTGCGATTTTGTTTTACTTTTATTTTATTGCATTTCGAGTAGGGTTCTTTCCTTCACTTTCCGACAGTTCTCTGCCCCTGTTCTTCTCTTCACTCAACACCATCGGAAGGAGAGAACGAGAAATAGTTGCCTTTTACACATTGCTCATGTCTTTTTTTGCTCTACTGCATCCATTCATGCAATCCGTTGTGAGCCCGATGATACAACAAAAAAAAAAAGATGACAAAAGCACGAGCGCAATCGCGCATTGTCTTTCACTGGCTGCGATTGAAGCGAGCTGCACACGGAAGGCTCACGGGCTCCAGGTCCATTCGGAGCCGTGGACTTTGGTTTGACGTGAGTGATGATGCAAATATCTTTCCTGTCCCGTGCCTGGAGCGGGGTAACCGTTTTTCTTGCCCCCAGCCTTTTTTCTCTCCCTATTTCAGTCGGGGCCATTTTTCAGCGGACTCCAGTGGCACCCATCCAAAGCGCGGATGATTGAGAGAGAAAGAGAGAGCGACTAAAGTGTGCGCAAGAGCAGGAGTGAGCGATCACAGGATGTTCCCTCGCTCGGAAAGGCGGGGGCCCATCGTCCGGTGACGTTGGCAAGGATCAACAGATTTCTGTCGCGCTCGAGGGTTCCCACGGGACAATCCCGGTGATCCATTCGGGCCGGCTCGCCGGTGGAGACGGGGTTTAGTAAAAAAATAATGTTCAAATGGAACTCACACTTTTGTGAAAGCTCTTACAATTTTAATGTCCCGACATGATGGGACGATAGTTTCGTCAAATAGTTTTATGTTCGATTTTAATGTCGTTGTAGGGCGGAATGCTTTTTCTAAAGTTGCTAAAACGGTTGCGGACATGTATTTCGGGATGGTTGCTGCATGTACAATGGAAAACGGCACAGTGGAGCGGCGTCGTTTAGTAACGATAAAAATAAACTTTTTTCAGCAATTGTATAACAAATCGGCCAACAATTTCATATGGCAAAATACTAAACTATTGTAAATCAACCATAATGTTAAATACAATTATTTAGTTAAAATAAATAATGGAAGCAATGGCACCGAAGCAATGCTAAATTAATAACTAAACAATTATTTAAGATATAACATAATATTTATTAGTAATTAAAAGTTTTACAATCTTCAGTAGACTGATGGAATAAAACGTAGCCAAGGTCATTTTATTGTTATATTTGTGTAAAATTACTCAAATGAAGTAGCCTGAGTTCGGGTTGTTTGATTGAATAATATGATAGGGTTTCGAAAATATCTTTCACCTTTGCTCGATTTTTAGGTTATAATGTTTTCATTATCATTATCATGTATTTAATAACTTTTTGTATAAAAGAAGGAATTTTAAAGGTTTTCCTTAGACATTTTATT
>KB672791.1:5293699-5309117 GCA_000349145.1 Anopheles dirus | reverse complement strand
CATTGCACCAAACGGCGGGAAAGGGGTGGATGAGGGAGAGCAAGGCGTGAAGCACGGGGTGAAAAGCACTAAAGCGCAGTTAGCGCAGTTCGTTGGCGAAAGGATTTTCGCCGGGATTTGGCGCGTTCGGAAAAATTGTCGTTTTGAATGTATATTACCGCATTAATGCTTAGGTTGTACCGGAACATGGATTTGCCAAGCGGTGGGGACCCGCCTTCCTCTCATCCCCCCCCCCCCCCCTTAGGCTGCCCACCATCCTCACGGCCACGTCGCCGGCACAATTGACGTAAGCTAAGTGACAAAATCCCGCTGCAGTGAACGCAGCAACGCCACTCACAGGATGGGGCTTTCGGGGCGTTTGTTGCGATGCGCTATCGGCGATGCACCAAATCCTCCTGCCAACTGTGGGAGCACAACGCGCGCCCACAGAGAACGCTGCCGGAACGAGCGACACTAAACCCTCGGACCTCAAATGACGGTCAATGTGTGTGTGTTTTTTTTCGCCCGTTTCCACCCTATACTTTTCGATTGTGATCTCTCCCGAGGAAAAAAAACAAACCCGGGGTGTTGGCTTTTATTTTGGGCTTTTGGGAATATTTCCTTCCAAATAGAGGCTCTGCGGTTGCACTTCGGGTGGTGCGATTCGGGTGTTCTTTGTTTGCGCCCGCTCATCAAATAAACGGATTGAATTGTGTGAAAAATAGCACACGCCCGTGGAGGAACCGTGTTGTGAAGAAGAGTAGGCGCAGCTTTTTTTTCTCCTGCGTGGTTGCTGTGGTGCTAAAAGTGCGATTCGATTTTCGGCGGGAGTGTGTGTTTTTTTGGGATCATTTTTTCGCAATGAATCATACGATCGGACTATTTTAAGAAAAGCAATGACTTTATCGCGGTATTCCCGTGCTGTTGGTCGTGCTAAACGTGGTCCGTCTATCGAAAGTTTTAGCATAGACTTGTTTAAATTCATGTATGTTTTTCAATTTTTGCTTCTTTCTATTCGACTTGCTGTAACAGTAGACATACTGTTTGATCTTAAATACTCAGATGTTCTGATGAATCTCAATTGAAAAATCTTTAATAACATCTTTTAATTTGAAATCGATCTGATTTAGAGGTTTTGCCGAAGTTAACAGTTTGAGTCAAAATTCTAAACAAAAAAGTTTAAAACGTAGCGAGAATTTATCTTTTTTTCTTCTTCTTCTTTTTATTCGCTGGATGAACAAACTACCGAGATGTACAGACAATGAAAAACATGTTCATTATTCGTAGCAGTGACAATAGGTATATTGTTATATTATTTTATTTTTGAAAGTAATACAAAACATATCTTTTGTCAAGAAATAGTCGAAACAAAAACTTGATACCGTAAAAGTCGGGTGTAGATTTTCTATAATATTTGGTGTTTTAATCAAAATGGTCGTGATACAAAATGATCATAATACATATAGATCCCCCATGTTTGCACTACTAACTATTCCGGATACTGGTATACAATTAAGTCAATGAAAGAATAAAAAATAGCAGACCCAAACCTACTTGAGGTTATTGAGCCGAAGAAGAACTATAATTTCTGTATTTTCCATTCTAATTATATTTTCCTAACAATTCATAGTTCACTCTCAAAATGAATCATCACAAAATACTTAAATTAGAAAAAAACATCATATTTCAGCAAAGAATAAATGTTTGTAAAAGTTTCTCGGTGCACGAGCAGTATTTTGGGTGTATTTGCTTTGTTTACTACACGACTATACGGCAGTTCTACATGCCTTTTTTCATTTTGTATAGTTCCTCATTTAAAACTACATAGCAGCACTTGGATCTTTTACCCCGTTTCGTTCCCGTGTCGTACTCGTTTGCTTGAAGATCGCAATCGTCCAAAGTTACATGATTAAATAATGTTTCTGTAATGCATGGCATGAAAACAAAAGCGATGCAATACTGCTTCCGAATACGATTGCTACTTATTGTTCAATTCCAATGTGAATATTTTACAACAATATTTATGGAGGATCAACAAGTTTACACATTATTATGAAAAATTATCTTCATAATCATGATCTCATTAGCATATCGCACATCAGGTAGAAAGATATGTCGATCATTTGGCAGAAAGTAGATCAAAGCGTAAAAATTGTAAACTGGACAAGAGGACATTTTTGGCATTTAAATTACTTGAATTGTAGATAACGAGCAATACGATGACAGTGACATGTCAAGAACATAAGATTATTCGTTATTCGTTATTCAAAATGACGATAAAAATGACAACACATTTTTTTGTCACACATATCGAAACGAATTCAAAGTAAGACGCAAGTGCTTTTGTTTTATAGCCAAAATAGTCCAACAGTTCAATAGTTGGTTGGTTATGATTTGATTATGATTTTAAGGCTCAAAGAGCATCGTTATCCTTGCAAGATACTCATTGTGTTAATGTGTTTTAGATATTTAGAATGAAGTTCGATCAACTTAGTTTTAGAGAAATTTCGGTTATATTTACGTACTTCAACCTGCTCACTTCAACATAGGAGATTGTTTATAGAAGTTTTGAAACTGATTGATTAATTTTGACATGAATATCGATCTACATTCTGTTTAAATCTCTTGTATCTTATAGATCTTGTGTTGTACATTTTTTTAAACAAATATTTGTGTTTGGCTTTTCGTGTGTATTTGAATTTGTATATTAAAAAGACTTTATGTATTTCCAACTGTATAGAATTCTTCAATCCATAAGTATGTGTCTGTTAAGTGTAGAAATACGCGATGGAGATTGTCTTTAAGCTATTGTTTATTAAAGGTGTTATAATCTCGAGTTACTTTAAAAGTTGACAATTCTATTTTTCAAATTTCAGTCAATTAAAACAATTTCTGGAGCCCATGAATTTCAAAGAATCTTGCCGGCTTAGTCATATAAATTACTTTTTGTTCTAGTGACCCAAGTTATTCCACAATCATTCAAAGATCCTGCAATGCAATTCAGTCAATCCAATCTCAGTGGAAAATATATTTCGAAAATAAGATCGCATTTAATCATGTAATATTTAACTATCTGTAACACAAGCACACATTACTGGATCATATGATACCGTTGATCACAATACAGCGTTGATAAAAGCAAAAAAAAACCTGGACAAACTAACTACGAGTACTGTTTACTGACAAGTGCTTCATCGGCCAACGAGTTAACAAAACACGGTTTACCGGACGTATTAGAATTAGAAACAAGCTCGCACAAGCTAGAGGGGACGGCTATCGGTGCGATCTAATTTAGCTGCTAATCCAACCGTATCGTCCATACCAACAACACCTTCCACACCAAGGCGGGCTTTCGGGCGTACCGGGACCAGGGAAACTTTACGTCTCCCTGGCGCCGTGCCCATCGCTCGCGCATTGTCGCACGGTGTACCCTTCGCGGCATTATTTGGTCAAAGGTGGCCCCAACCCAACTGGCTTTCATGCAATGGTTGGATGATCGGCTCACGATCGCCCCACCGACCGACTCGGGGGAGGTTTTGCGGGCACGAGTACACACACAGTATGGGGGACCGAAGGTAAACACGGGCCATATTCGGTGGGGAACCGGCCCCTGCTGCTGAGCACGACACCAGCGGCTTCACAAGATGGAAACCGTGGCGTGGCGTGTCGTGGCTCGTGAGGCGGGTCGCGCCATAGCACAAGCGCCATGTTTGCTTCGATCGCGCAAAAATACAATTATCGTTCATTAGCGCCTGGCGAGATAAGACGGTGTTTTTTCGGGAAATACAACCCGAAGATTGCCCTCTGTTTTCATCGCACGCTTGGAAAGTTTGGTTGAGTGTGAGTGTGCTTGGGATGGGGTTGCTTTTGTACTTTGGTCGGTCGGTCGTTTTACCGTGAGCTAAGATCAGTCAAAAAGAAGAATATTAAGTACGATAGGAGGCATCCCAAACGCCTTTTTAGTTTCTCGATCACACTCGTTCGTTCTGTCCCAAAAATAGCAAAAACTTCATTTTTATGCTTCTGCTTTTCTATATCTCGTTCCCTCCTTCTCTAGACTGTGCGTTCAAAAATGCTACCAACTCGTGCGTTGTAGCGGGGATTATTTTGGTCCAAGCAAAAAAAGTGTCAAGATTCGGGCCTGGCCCCACGCTCGGTCCAGTATTTCGTGCAGGCCGAGCGCACTCAAGCGAAGCTGCGAAAAATCGAATGGATTTTTCCACTCGCCCGCACGGGGCTTGACCTTTCCTGGAACGCCGGTGCTTTTGTTTGCTTTTCTTTGTCATTGTGCCGCAAAATCGTGGCGTCTTGGTGATGGCATGCAGCGAATGGAAAACAAAATGGAGTAACCTTGAGAGTTCGTACAACACAGAGAACAAAATGATCTTAGCTATGGAGTTGGAAACAAGTGATGCCTTGCTATTTAAACTCATATATTTGATACACGATTGTATCTGTTTTGTCTTTTGATTTGTAATGCAATGCACATTGAGGAAGAGAAATGTACTTATATGTTGTACTTTACATAAAGTGGTTAGAATACCATTGCTATACTAGCAACTGATGTGACAGAGAATGGAAATTGATGATTTCACCAAAACCTTATGCACACCACAAGCAAATAATGAAAGATAATCACACAAAATCAATTGTGTAAAATGTTGGAAATGTTGTGTTTGTGATTGAGTGAAAGTTTGTTATACACTGAGCGAAATAAAAATAGCATCACCATTTTTTTGACAATATTTTCGAAATGTATGTTCCAATTGTAATTCTTTCAATGTAACATGCTAGGGTAATCTGTTTCTCAACTTTTTAATGCATAACATTCGTATCATTGTAGAAAATTTATATTAAAACCGGAAAAAACACGAAAAACGAATAGTGTCAAAAATATTTCGAAAAAATTTCGAAAATATTGTCAAAAAGCATGGTGGTGCCATTTTTATTTCGCTCAATGTATGAGACATTTGCTTTGGTAATTGATCGTGTGTGAAATTTTCGATCGGTTGATGAGGTTTTTAGAGTTTTAGATAAGTTTCTAGGTGAAGAGAACGACTAAGTTTGGGAAACCAAATGATCTTTGCATAATATTTGGCCTTTTTTGGCAGGAAATAAATCTGCAGTCCGGAATATTCATAAATTGTTCAAAATAAAAATAAAAGATGGAACTAAAAAGTGCGATGAAGATAAATTAGACATAAAAATGTAACAACCATCGTATTCAATCAAGAGCGTACTATCTGCGATCAAAGAAGACCAAAAGCTGCGGTTGATGCATCTTGGAGGGCTTGGTGCATTAGGAAATGTTCGACAAGAATACCACGGTTTACAAGCAATCTGCAATAGTCCGTGGATCTGAAAATATTCGTCATTAAATCATACTCCTAGCTCTACAACAACACTGTGCATAATATAGTCGTCGAAATTCGTCAAACCCGCGTGCAAATGGAAGATCCTTCCAAATCTATTGTTGTTGCTTCTAGATCCAGGCCGCGTTTCGGATGTGGTAATATCGCACTTTAGACGTATTTTAGGTCGCAATATCAGGCGCCAAAATAACAGTCTATTTCTCCTTCAACGGTCCTGATCGAAAAGCCCCTCGCGATGGCCGTTTTCCTCCCTTCTCCCCTATTCCCTATCCACCTGTCTTCTTCTCCAATTCGCCCCTCTCTGCTTATCAAATTCGCCCCTCTCTACTGTGGTTTTCGCCAGCTTTCTACTGTTGTATATATAAAGGTAAACAAATAAGCTGTCATGTGGCCGTCGCAGCAAAACATTTCGTAACAATTGTATTCTCTGGTACCTTCCTCCTTGATTAGCTTTTTTTCGTCTCTTATAGGTCTAGTTGAACTATGACAGAACACTAAACACACAAAGACGCAAACGATGTCCTCTGAAAAAAAAAATCAGTAATGTTTTGGATACCAAATTGGCCAAGCGAGTCGAAACGGTATTATCAAATTAATGAAAACGAGTCATTAAAATGATATGTATTTTGGGTAGAAGAAAAAATCTAAAACAACCGCTTGTTAATCATGCATGTTCATTAGTTAGTTTAGTTTATATCTAATTAGACTTGCATTATGTGCATATATGAATTAAATGGTTAATTAATAAGCATAATAAATTTTATCAAAATGAATCAATCTTCAACGAGTATTCAATCTCCAGAGATTTATAAAAGTTTAGAATTATATGTATCTCCAATGATTGATAAATCTTCAAAGTTTTACTTGAGATCGGACTCAATCTTTCAGATTGGAATTAACATTAATCTCCATTAAAGAGTTATAATGAATACATTACATTACAGATTTAAAGTGGTTTGATTTACATTTCTCATTTAAGATTTTTAAACCTTTTTCTTAGTTTATAATTTAAATTAATTCTTCTTATATCCTCTTTTCAATTTTTTTTCAATGTTTAAATCAATTATTTTATCAATTAGTTAAGTTTATCAGTAGTGTGGTAAAGATTTTTCTTTAATTTAAAATGCATACATGTTAACTTAAACCAGGGCAATCAATGTTAACCTGCATGCCGAATATTAAAATAGAAACTTGGATAACATTTAAACAAAGACATGCTTGTAGTTTGTCGTAATGTTTAATTACCGTTACCGTCAGAATATTGAGCAAAGGAAATGGAATTCATTTCACGGTGAAAACAGTATCGGTTGTGTGAATCCAAATGCAGCGCTGCAGCGCTACGACCGATAGCTTCAGGTGAATGAGAAAAAATCTCATTCACCTTTCCAACTCCTCCTAGGACAGCTCCTCCTAGGAAGGATTGGTTAATTAGCATCATCGATCGACTGCACCGGAGAATGACGTGAAATGGAACGAACCATAAGGTCTACGTCTGTGTGGAAAGCGCATCGTAAAAGGCACCGCCGACCTAAATGCGCAGATGAAATCCGAACGGTGCACCGTGGCCGACTGCTGGGGCCGCATCCGATCCCTTTTTCCCGGTGGTGTAGCGCTGTGAAGCCGGTTTCGAGCAGATGAATGATTAGAATTTAATTAACAAAATGCTTTCCCCGCGCCGCCGGTGCTTTCTCTTCGCTCGAGCGTCGCTAAACATCAACCACCGCAACAGCCAATAGGACTACTACTATTGCCGGGCCCGATTGATCAATGTTTTCGGTTGCAATTTCACAGCCTCCACCCCCACCCTCCTCACGCGACCCAGCGAATGGCACCGGGAATGAAATGATGAATGGTTTTGTAATAAATGTCACGCAACCGACAGCAACCACGCGACGCAGGCGACGCTTCGCAGCGAGTATCCCCGGGCAACCGAAGGAAGGATGAACAGAGATGGCTGCCGGGCCCGCCTGGAGAAGATGATGAAGGCTCATCCGTCATTTTCCCGATGAGTATCCGGCGCCGGCTATGCGGCGGAACTGCCGCGTAGTGTGTTTAGTGGAATCGCACATTAAGATTGATAAATTCGTGTGCCGAGTGGGTTTGCATAACAAAAGAACTTGCGTGGGGGCTGCGCTGCCGTTTTGATGTGCCTTTTTTAATGTGGTGACATCAGGTCAGCCTACTTCGCTGAGCCTACTAGTACATTAACGGAAATGGTTTTGTTTGGTTAGTAACATGTCAAAACAGCTGTCAATTTTAGGGATGTCACTTAGCTCATTAAAAAAAAAGTTGATGCTTTCCTTCAATCCATCAACGAAAGCAAGAGTGGTTTTCGATGAAAACGTTACAAAAAAGTTGTTATTCGTTCAAATAATATCACTACCTTTTCGGTATGTTTGATTGTTTGATTTTTTGTCACAAAATTCTAGTAGTGAGTCCCAAACTTTGACCGATTATAGTTTTGTTTTAACACCTTAAGGTGCTGACGGTCTAGCTTTACTGATTTATCGAAAGTATTATAATTCGAAACTATAGCAATAAGGCAAAACTAAACTAAGGCTAATCAGTTTTTATTTCTGTTTTCCTTCCAATTTATTTATACAATTCTGAGTGGACTTTATTGTAACAAAACAGAGCAGTTGATTGATATGGCTTTTAGCTGCATCAGGTCTGTGTTTTTAATTTATAGTTTTTAATCGTGTGTATCATTAATATAATCGTTATTTTTAAACTTCAGAAGCGAATTCAAATAAAATGTTATAAATGCTAAGCTCAGGCCAAGCTCTAGTCTGCTAATAAAGCTTTGATGTCCCATAGAAAACTTTTACAACATATCGCACAAAGTTAAATGACAATCGGAAGAAATCTTGGTATTTCAAAAGATCTCTAAAAGACAGAGAACATTGAATAATTGTTCGATTTCATGTTAAATGGTGGACATCTTTGCAAAACTTATTAAGAAGAATACGCAGTATTCTGAGATTAATTAGCAACTAACTAATTTTTACTCCGGTTTTCCCGGGTCGTCTTGGTATAGAGTCCATCTAGGGGATTAGGTCATCGGTCAAAAGTAATCGTCGGTTTTTATCTGAATTTGTTGTGGAAATATATCGATGGCAATGCGTTTGCATGAGATGGAACAAGGGAAATAATGTTGATGTCAAACAATATACAAATTTACCATAACCAAACAGATTTGTATGGAGTTATTCCAATAATCTATTTGATACTTGAGCAGTCGACAACTATCTTGCCAATTTTGAACCCGTTGCACTATTATCATTTACTTGACTTGTTTGGATCTTGTCGTAGTAAATCAACTTGTAAGATCGTTTCTAGTTCGTTACGTATGATAAACTACAACTACAAACTACGTGGCAATCAATGAGTGCGCCACGATCTCCTGCAGGTGGGTTAATTATGTTGTAATACATCCCGTGTACGTTTCCATTGCGTATTATGAAATGGTAAAAAGCACCACAAAAAAAAATAATTTCGTTGAAAATGTCATCAAAAACACGTGACCTGGACAGGCTCCAGGAATGCCGCCGAATCGAAGCGTAAGTGGTGAAAAAACACTTTCCTAATCGCCAACGCCACTGTTTGATCTCCACTGCGAATCGAGCCGGTTCAAACGGGGTTACCGGGGTTTGGATATTGGATCGTTCGACGATATAAATTCGATATAGAATTCTCGAAACAATTTATCCCCGAATCGGCAATTAATTTCCAGCGATTTCAAATCAATCCGACAGCACGGTTCGCACCCCCCGCCCGGCACCGATGATGATGAATATGGTTGCGATTTTTTTTTCTCCCACCGGCTTTCCGAAAGCGCCACTCGAATCGTCATTATTAGAAAACCCTTTCAGCGGGCGGTGCGTGCAGCGGTGGTGGTGAGGTGAAAGCGCACCGGAAGTGCGGCATCGCATGCACTGCACAGTTATGAATATTTCTAAAATGCTTCGCTCGATATGAAATAGCTCGAAATGCACTTCGTTATCGGGCGAGCACCGATAGCTCCCGGTGAATCAGAATTCAATCAATCCTGCATCCTGCCCGACCGTGGCAGCAGCTTTGGGAGGAAAAATCTGCATAGCACTCGATGGACTGCCCGTGCCATCGGGCAGAAGCAGCAGCAGCAGCACAATGTTTGATGTTCCGGTGACGGCGGCCCGGAATGAGATTTCCCAGCAGCCAGCCGTTGGAGCGACATCGCCAGCATCAGCAACAGAAAAGCCAATAACATTTCAATCAGCCACTGTTGAATTTCAAAAACAAGCTTCCCTGTCCTCGGCGCAGTTAGTCAACGCAACGCCAAGTCGTCTTTCCGCGGAACTGCCCGGGAAATTCGTCCAGCCCGGGTGGGAGGGCCGTGATGAAAAGGTGAATTCGAAACATTTTTAATATCCAGCGTTTTCCGTCCTCGAAAACCCTCTTCAAACTCGCAGCCCGGGCTGAGGCTGCCCTGGAACCCCGGAGGAGAGGAATTTAGCTACAATTCCGGCCCTCCTTGGCCGGGAGATTGAGCTCGGGGGCTTCGCAAGTTCCCCCGGATACCGGGAACTTCAGGGGAGCCAAATGAAACCCCGGCACACTCACCATAGAAACCGCATTCCTGTTGCTGGTTCCGTTTTGCTCGCAAACTATCCCGCAAAATTCTCCGGAACGTACGCCCGGCATTGGCTGCTGGCGTGGCCCTGCCAGCCCTTCCGAGCCACTCGAGCCGAGTGGGAGGCCGAACCATCGTTACACCTGTAACCGACGCCCGGCCGAGTGTACGCCGAGACTCGAGAGTCGGACGGATGGGTTTTTGGTCCTCCCGTGCGCGCCACGTGCGCACCGTCCCGTCGGGGTGAAATATTAATAAAACACACTATTTGGATAAAACATTCGGATACAAAATTCACCACCTAATTACGCGCACGTGCCCGGGTAGCCTAAAAATTCAATCAATGTCGCTCGCTCGCCGTGGCCCGGCCGCGGCCAGCTTCTTAACCGCGCCGAAAACCCCCCTCTTTCGAAAGGGGAAACATTCCCGCGAAAAACAGGGGCTGGGGGGCCTAGGGATAAAAATACCCAACGTCCTCCCGTCCGTCAAGTACGGCCTAGCGAAGGATTTGACGTTGGCACCAAGGCAATGGTGGCACTTGCGTTCGTTCGAGATGGCTGACAATAAAACGGCAATAACGTTTTCGGGCAGGATCTTCGGGCGTTCCTTCCAGATCAAAGCAGGCGACGCAACCCGTCCGTTGCCACCGACGAAAGGCGGCATCATGAAACGCGGCTGCTAATGTAGGTGTGCTTTTATGGGGTTCGCCCGGTTGTTTGGATGGCTTTACGCAAACCGGCTCGCACGGGCATAGGTGAGCTGGGCTTTTTTTTCTCTCTCTCTCTCTCTCGGTTGTTTTGTTGTTGCACCACCAAATGAACCATTATCACAGGCAGGCGGCATTCAGTCGTACCATCAAACGATAGTTGAAACACGGGATCGAGCCACCCACCCGGCAGATATCGCGTAGCGTTGCAAGGATCGCGTCCAAGGATCGTCGCTGTGAAAACAGGAGGCAAGAGAATGAGAAAGTACGTGAAACTTAAAGCGGAAAGTGAAACGTGACGAAAGGCATTTGAGCTTTCCGAAGGGAATTGAACCCCTCCTGTGAAAAGGATTGGTTGCGCATAAAACCTAAGAACATTACTTGTGTCTTGAACGAAAGTAAAAGGTTAACACCTTTGAATAGTATGTTTTATCACCGAGAAGTCAAGTTATATCAGACGAATATCGCTTAAAAAGTTTGTTAAAAATGAACTTATAATGATTATGTACAATAAATGATCCATGTGTTTAAGATTTAGACCTAATTGTCAAATATACAGGGTGGCAACAGTGATTCAATTTGTTTATGTCATAAAATTCAAACCAGTTTTTATTTCTCTTCGAAATCGTTTTCAACAACATCTTTAAGTAGGTAAATGAAAATCTTTCTCCCTTGTATTTGATAACGGCCCGTAGACGCTTTTCGAAGTCATTGCGAGCCGCACGTATAACATTAATCGGCGATCCCAATTCATCACTAAACGTTCTGTCACTGCTTTGATGACCGCTGGAGTCCGTACACTCCGTATTTTTGCCATGTTTCTTCTTGGGAACAACCGTGCAAGTCTCTTTGTATTTCTTGATGGTCCTGCAGATGAAAAATCTGCCTCAATACAGTTGTGACAGCTTCCTCTCAATCTTCCTCTCAATAATCCTTGAAGATGCAAGATCTTAATTTGTTCTCTATTTGAATCCATTGCAATTTTTTTGAGAGCGGAACTGAAAACTCGCTGTATTTATTTCGAATAAGCTGTAAACAAGTCAATCTGTCAAAGCATACTCAAGGGTTTGGCACACAGTGACAGAAAACACAATGTTGTCACCCTGTGTACATCTAGTAGTCATTGGAATCTGGGATATAACCCAGGGTAATAGAAATAGCGCTGCCATGCTTATTTTTGTATCATTTCAAACAGTTTTGTGATCAGCTAGCTTGAACTTGGTTGTAAATATTATGCAATGATCATGGATTATGATTAGGATTATGCTTGCACGAGGGTGTTTTTTCTATACAATGTGGTGTGGTTCTGTTATTAAATAAGATTAGGAGCGTTCTAATTAGTGTTCATTAATATTAAATTAATTTGGTAGTTTTCTAGACTTGTTCTTTGATAGTTTGCCTTACGCTATGTGTCAAACTTGACTATTCTTTTACGGGTTTGTTTATGTTCTTGTAAACGAATAAACGAAACTCTATACGAACGGAATCGTGAGAATTCCACTTCGGCTAGTGCCGACTATCGCCGTCGTCTGCCGTTCGTTAAACCCGGCCATTTTGGCGTAATAGACAGAACACTATCAGTCTGTGCATTCGTCGTGCATATGGACGGTTTAAAAGTACTTTACGGACAGGGTTATCCGATCATAAGCGGTTGTAAGTTAGATGTGCTGCACAATAGTAAAGTTCGCTCCTCCATCAATCGGCCTCCTTGCAGCTTTACAAGTATCCTGTTGTCGGTGTTAACTTGAGACTCATGTTACATGAAGTATTTGTTAACAAAACCGTTGGTGGTGCCTTCCCAAACTCAGTTTTCCTCAATCATTAGCATACTGAGTTTTTGCGTCTAGCGTTCAATGGATTGGTAGAATTCTTTAGATTTGCCTTTGGATTTCCACAATCTGGCTTTAGTTGTAATGGTCCTAGAGGCGTTTTCTTTTCTCCTTAAGAGACCTAAAGACTTTTCCATTCGCTTTTATCAGGCTTATGGCGTTAGCAATGGTTATTGTTGCTTTAAGTATGAGTTTAGCCACAAGACCATTTGTCCGGGAGAAACCGAATCCAGACGCTCGATTGTTATGATGTGTTAGGTAGATTATGTGATGTGATATGTCTTCTGCTGTGCGATCGATTTTGTGTTATGATTCACCAACAAACTATAAAATTCCTAATTTAAACTTTGTTAATATATTGCTGTTATAGCTCACGTAAGATGTGCAAGAAAGTAATGAAGGTAGAAAGAATCTTCCAAAAGAAGCACATGCGTAGTAAATCACGTCAAATGTGTTGCTAATTTCGAGGACCAAATGATCACGTAGTTAAGGCTTTACGGACTTGTGTTTTGTGAGAGAATGTACCTGAAACCTCATACATGTTGAACCATGACAACCATGAAAAGGCTATCCGATTTCTTTGTTACAACACATCCACATCCAAGCCTAAAATATGAGCCTGAGATTTATAGAAACATATACTTCTAAAGACTGGCTGACTGATTCGTTCACAGGCTAAACATGATTTAGGCATTCATGTCTTGTGCACTATGCCGTGCATATAATTCGATTCGAACATATGTCAAATGAGGAAACGTCAAGGGACCAACAGTAATCTATAAAACCAATTATTGTATATGTTGTGATCTTGCTTATAAATGGTATACATGTGTTTTTTGTCTACATGCTTTCGGCCTTGTTTATAGAGTGAGATTTCTTAAATCACATGAACTCGCTATGAACTGTTTTGATAGAATATTATTAGTTTTATTGTATTTCCGGCCAGACCGAGAATAAAATAGTTGGATTTCAGTTTTAAAGCTTAGTTAGAACGTTTTAGCTGTGAGGAAGAGAGAGTACAACTTATACGAATAATGTTATTGATATGAATCATTAAGGAAACCGTTAAAAGAGTAATACGTGATGAGACATCTAACACTGAGGTTGTCATAGAAAACATCGCAATAAAAAAATATTTGTCAAAAATTCAAGACTAAAAAGCAAAAACCAAAAGAATTTCACAGATTGTTGGTGAATCATATCACAGCATCGATCGTTCAGCAGAAGACATAGCATATCACAAAATCTGCCCAACATCTAACACCTCATGGCAATCGAGCATCTGTATCCACTCCCTGATAAATGATGGTGGCGTTGGCGAGAGAAGAGGTGGTATTGTGATTATACTTATACCTCAAAAATTAATACCCATGACCAACTCCATATGCTAGATCTTCATTTGCCATCACAACTTGAACCAGCAGGAATAGGGTGATCATTTGTTGGTGGATTCCCCACAAGGCAGATCCAAAGAATGCTGCCAAAGGACTGAACAGGATGGACCAAAACAGGGTTTGCAGGGTGTGGGCACCTCCAATGGTTTTACTAACTGATGTTAATAGGCTACGTGGAGCTGGTCTGCAGATCGATGATCACACCTTCAAAAACGTCCTAAAGTTCACCGGAAATAACATGACAATGAAGGACCGTAGGTCAAAGAAGGCATTGACTCAAACGGATATATGGCTGATGACGATTTGTGTGACGAGTCTCCAACAATCTTTTTGTCTATTGGGGACTTGTTCTCGGAGTAAACCACGAAGAAATGGCAAGTTTATTATTTTCTTTTCCTTTCCACAAGACCTAAAGCACCAGAAAAGTTTCAGATATACGGCATTATGACAGATTCACCGTTTGTATCGAAACGAAATTTTGCTCCACCCTGGTGGAAAATTTGAATAAATTAGAATACATCTTTTTCTTAAATTCGAAATTCTTGGCCTGAGGCCAACAAGGCGATAATAAATAAATATCATAATAAATATCAAATATCAAATATCGTTACTTGTAAAATTTCCAAAAGGTGCCGTCTTTCAAATCTTTGCAGTTTTATTTAGCTACCATTAGCATTAACAGATTTATCTATCATCAATTTTTAATGATACAAAACATTAAAAGGGATGAAAATTTTCAAATATTTTTGTAGAACCTATTTTATATGTTCTATAGTCAGTCAATAACTCGACACACTTAGTCATCAGTTTTCGTTGGATGTATTTAAATTAAATAATATTCAACTTAATAATATAAAACTAATAGTTTTTCAATTAATGAAACTTTACACTCTTTAACAAGGTAGCTTTTAAATATTTCATTATAATTAGTTTCTTATAGTGACCTCTAGAGGTCGCACCAGAAAGGAAAATTCGATTAAGACGTATAATTTCGTTAACTTCCGTATATAAACGCCTACAGATATGCAATGGAAAAATTTTAAAATGAGGTGAAAATATATTGAAAGTCCCATTCCCGTCCGACAGGTGCTACGCTTCTAACATCAGCCACCAAGCGGTGTATACCAGAAGCTTAATACCGCTCTAGCGGTCAAAATAAGAAGCACATGGTCATGGCAATAAATGCGACGCCTGAAGGTATGCAAGGGGTGCTACGTAACAGCGTCATCTGTCTGTGAAACATGTCGACTACAGATACCCCATCTGACTAGAACTAGCACCAGCACAAGAAACAGAGCATTAACATTATGTTAAATGAAGGCTAGAAATCAAGGATGATTTTTCTTTTCTACTATAATTTTCTACGATAATTTTAATATAAACAAAACCAACTTGCGCACATGATTTATCCGTGTTTCTGACAACCGGCAACTTTAATAGCATTGTAGATTCTGTTATCTTCTAGGATTGCTACTACTGTCATGTTTGAAATATGTGTCTAAATATTCATATGTTTCACAATAAAA
>KB672791.1:5202387-5278698 GCA_000349145.1 Anopheles dirus | reverse complement strand
ACTTATTAGAGAAGTCTGAAAACTTCTAGAAGTTATTCAACATTGTAATGCCCTTATGGTTCTTGCAGTCACACCTGTCTATGTCCAACCTATTTATATAGAACTATCAGGCCCATGGTTAGTGGGATTATCGTATTCACCATATAGTTGAGAAAGAAAGAAAGAAAGGTTCCTGCTTTCTGCATAGTACGTATGACCCACCAGATGAATAACTTCCAGAACTTGGCATAAGTTGAACCAATTTAGGCGAGTTTTTCTCACAAAGTTTATAATATTTCATTTCTGTCGATAGAACCAACAGAAAGGAAAATAAATCATTTCACGTACAGAATGGCTTGAAATTTAATAATTGTGGTAGTGGTAGATCAGGAATTCGACACTATGCTTGGTATATGCTATATACTATGCTATAACCCCGATGTTGAGTCACTGTTTTGTACTACATGTGTATATATAAAATGAGCCTTAATCTCTCTCGCTCGCCTCCTTTATCGTGTTGATGGTCCTCACCCCCTTTATAGTACTTCATTTGTCTGTTCTCCTAAATCCCAAGAACGAATTTTAGTGACCGGAAGAACGAACGAAAGACACTACCACCGTGTAGTGATAATACTTCGTTTCGCCCGTACAATGTTCGTTTACGGTTTTTTGTAAACGCGGTTTACCGCCCGTACGGACCGTTTTTAGTAAACAACAAACGTTAACACGCGTTAACATTAACTTGCTTCGACTGTATGTATTATTTCATTTCATTAATTTCATTCACCAATTTTACTTTCAAATCTATAAAATATAAAAAAAAACTTGTGAAAAAACGATGTTTTAGTTCGAATTCATTTTTTTGCAATATTAAATTAAATATTACAATTACAATAGCACATTCAGTTTTGTTGGACAAATTATACAGGTTGTAAATCATATTGTTAAAAGTACTACAGAGTAATAGCTACTAACAGTAGTAACAAGCAAGCAGTAGAAAATTATTTGTAAAAAAAATAAAAAGATTATGCTATGTGATTCTTATAACGATTCTTTTATATATAAAAACTATCTCGATAATTGCGATAACTGATAGTAAGTGCGCGCAAATTGCTAAGTGATTTGTGATAGTGAGTTCAACTATTTCGCAAAATATTCCCAATTTATGTAGTCAATTACAATCAGTGCATGCTTCAGGCTTTCGATAAGTCCTTCAATTTGCGTTACATTATATTGCTACGCACCCAATCAAAATTCACTCCCTTCAGTGCGCACTCCCCCTTCTCCAAACGCGAATCACTGCGCACTGATTCCATTTCCATTGATCGAAAAATGCTGGCTCGCCTTTTGTGGCTACGCTGCGATCAAAACTTATCCACTTTGCCATCACTCTAATTCAATCGATCGATACATTATCGCTTCCGGTAGCGTTCGGCGCACGGGAGGCCAAAAGCCCCGGTCCCGAGACCTGTGTTTAGTGGAGTGGTTGGGCTGGAATAAAAAAGTAGCAAGAAAAACCCCACCGAAGGTTCATCGCTCGTCGTCGGCGTCAAGGGTGCGCGCGCGCTCGTAGATCGAGGAAGTCCATCCCGTCCATCGGTCCGGGCTCTTTCCATCATCCTTCGCCTGCGGAGAGCGGCAAAAGCGGCAAAAAACGGAGCCCTGAAATTGAATGTTGTTTCACCCTCGAGATGGATTAGATGAAGTGTATAATTTCGGGCAAATTGTGATTGATTTGATTTGCTCGGAGGTCTCCCCCCTCACTCACATCGCCGTCGATCGGATAGAGCCAGGGCCAACAGGACTAGATAGACTTCGGATCGATTCGAACCGGGCGAAACCACAAAACCTGAGCAGAGCGTCACGGTACGGTAGGCGGACAGTTGGGTCTGCAAAATGCGGTGTACCATCGTTTTAGGGAAATCAATTTCCGCCATTCGGCATAAGCGGAGTTTTCTGTCGCATCCGATGCATCAGACGAGCCCGGTGCATCCGGTGCAGATGATGCAGAGGCTCGGACCACTTCCAGCCTGGTGCTGTACCGCTCTCGAAATGCGTAATTTGAATATTTTCTTAATTGCTTTACAATTCAATTAGAACGCCCTCGTCGGCATCGTCGCCGCCGTCGTCATCGGCGATGCCGGCGTCCAGAGCAATGGCGGTGGGCAAATGGTTCGATGGATGGTTCGATTTCCATTTTGTGCGAGACTCGCTCGCCTCCCCAAACCCCTCTGCTCGTTTTCTCCGACCGAACTGATACGGTAACGATAGAATGGGATGTTTTGGAACGACATTTCAAGCCGGAGGTCGCCGGAAGGGAAGGCTTTATTTGGGGAACTCGATTCACTTTGCCCGGGTTTCGGCCAGCCGGTACGCTTCCATCGCTAGGATGTGGCAAATTAAAGAAAAGCAATATTAATTAAAGCAAGTTAAGCGGGCGAACGAGTGAAAAACTATTTTTTAAATTGTACACAACTCATTGCAAACAGCTTTTCAATTGCACTGCTCGAATTTTGCTCCAGAGCAAACCCACTTTTCGGGTTTACGAAAGCACTCTCACAGCGCGGAGTGGAAAATTATGAAGCGATGGCAGCAATTTGCGATCTTTTGACGATCATTTCGGCTAATTTTCGGGTAACACATTCACACGGGCCCGCTCGAGATGGAATTGCGAGCGAAAGAAACCCCCTACCCTTACCAATTTTCAGATGATGCACCAGATAATTGCTAGTGCAGGTAAATGCAAATTATTGGCTCAATGAAACACTTATGCACTGCAGGATGGGAACGTAATTGCGCTCAGAATCGAATTGGCCAGCCTGTTTTTGGGACGATCAAGCCAAACATTGCCAATAGCTCCGAATGATTGTGATCGGAGATCAGAGGCCGATAAATGGGAGTGCTATCATTAGGCCTAATGCTCGGAATGTGTATAAAACACATAACACACACGGAAAAGTATGTCGAGCACTGATAGTGCTCCATGAGTATCCACTTGCTTTCGAAATGGTAAAAAAGAATAAAGTATCTTTACAATTGATTCACACATTACGACTAAATAAAGATAATTTATCGTTCTTGATATAACTGTTCAGTATTACAGCCCAACTGCTACATCTAGGATTTTTTGTAATTTTGCAATGTATAAAACACGTAAAATGATGTATAATCTGCATAAAACTAAAACTTTAAGATGTTAAATAAAATAATGAAAAAAAATACAGGAAACATTACAAACCCTTTTTCAAATAAAATCAAGGAAACTCATTATGAAACGCTCGAGCTTAACGCGTTAATATCATAGCTGTCAACACAAGTAAACAGGGTTATATTGGGTATACTTAAAGTATTTTTCATAAAAGTTTTGTTTAAAACATGAAAAACTTAAAAAAGGTAACCTTTAACCTTTGCTTGCTTGCTAGCTACTCTACTTACTACTTCTTCTTTTTTCGCTCTACCACTACACTCGTATATGACTGTCAGATCTTCTCCCCTTTTGCAGGGTTCGCACGGTATCTTTCGCAACAATAACTACAAGTATCGTATAATTCAATTGATGTGTTTTTAAAATCATAGTGACTTACGAATTTATAACTTTTTTTTTACAATCTGAACTAAACCCAAATCAACTATATCTTTAAAATGTGATTTTCTCTCACGTACTCGTAGGTAGTTATTATGTAATATAACCAATAATTTGAAATTGTTCTAACGGTTCGTAATATCCACATTATCATCAAATCTTATATTCAGTACAACATAAAGCTATGAAACATAATAAGTAAAGTAACAAAAATGTGTACTTAACCAAAGAGATTCTTAGTGGGTGTATGAAAAGAGAAAACCAAATAAATAATTACTGATTTGGATCAAGATTACTCTTTAATCAAAATAATTACATATCTGCCAAATTTCGAACTCAAATGTATAACCAAAAGTAAAACACTCTCAGGTATTCATAAAATCAATTATAGTTTACTGCATTGCGATTGATTCTAGCTACATAACGATGTGATGTGATGCTATTTAGAAAGAAAACCCTTCTCGCTTATCCTATGGTTTTTATACACTTAAAAACGCTACGCACTTGTTTCGTAATTTTATAGACATATTGTTATATTTGTTCGTAAAAATACGAAATCTTGAAGTTTGAAATTATGTGGAAACATGTTTGTATAAATGTCCAAACACTGCCTAGTTTTTCTTTAAATTTAGTTCGTACATGAGAACACTTAAATATTCTCATCTTTAATAATTCATAAAAAAATGATTGCAACAAAGTAGAAACGCGCCACAAGCTTTAAAATCGCACTAATAAGCATATGTTTCCACATCTCTTCTTGTACGGATGATACACGCACAGCACGACACAACCAAACGGCTTTTCAATGAAGCATCATGGAAATTAATTGTCCATGAGGAGCAAAAAAATCCCAAACATAACACAACCGGATGGGCCTTGGCTGGGCCTTGGCTGGGCTTTGAACCTTCCACATTGAAGCTGTTCCATTTACCGCGATTAACAATTCGTAGCCTTTTTATTAACGCGACTCACTGCCGAAACGATATCATTCGGCGTCTCACCTGCGCCACAGCTGTGCCCAACGCACGAAAGGCTAATTTCCCAATTTCCCCGACCGTCGACGACAAGGACGAGGACGGCGGCGATGATGATGCTGCTGCTGATGATGAGGTGATCCGATTGACGGAACGCCAATGAACGACAAAACGAATGGAAGGGAAAGCACACGGCAGAACAAATATTGTTTGAACCAACAATTATCGACTCGCCGGCGCACGACGGCCCTGGCGAGAGATCAACGGGGTCGGAGTGTTTTGCTGGTGTGCTGGCGAGGTTAAAAGGAACCTGGCAAAAAGGACGCCCGGCCACAGAGACCGGGCCCGGTCGTCGCCAGCAAAAGGGGGACGTCATGTGGTGAAAATCATAGACCAAACATGTTTTCAGCCCTGTAACGAAGTTGTCGCAAAACGCGGAACGGGAAGCGGTTCGGGCGGGCACTCGAAAGAACTGTCGCCTCGATCGTCCGTCCCGAGCAACAGAGGGGGGTGTTTCTGACAGTCAGGGGTGTGCGTGAACGTGACGAGTGCCGAGTGGGTTCAGATAATCGACAAAGATATTTCCTCCACCGGACGACGAGCGGCTGATAGATATTGAAATTTTCAGCTCTTTCATTTAAATGGCCGTATGTGTGTGTGAGTGTGCTGGGCGATGTTTTTTGGGGCGGGTTGTATTGGGAAACGCGAAATAATACCCGCCGCCGAACCGCAAGCCGTTACAAAATTTAATTATACGTTTTAAAAAACTGTGAACCGTTCACCAAGATAGAGGCAAAAAGGATTAAATCGCGCAGCTCTCGCCATCCAGCGGATCCCGTTCCCACCCAGTCGGAAATGGATACTCTGGCGATGAAAGATACATCAGTGTGACTGTGTGTATGTGTGTGTGTATGTGTGTGTGTGCTTTGCGTTCGTCCACCAGCAGCAGCCGCCAGCAAAGGGATGCCCGAAATCGACGATTTCGAGCTCTTTCAACGGTTTTTACATTAGCAAAAGCCACATGGGAAAGCAAAGCGAATTGGAACCGAACGAATTGTCGGACCCGCGCCACGGGGTGCCAGCTCTAATTGGTCGAATTATGATCTCATCACGGCTAAACGAGCCTGTCCGCAAATGTGTGACAGAGGCATTAGCATGTCGGTTCCGCGTATATGGGTGCGCCGGTTGCTTTTGTGCCCACTGGCGCTCTGTGGTTAAGAGATGGATTTGAAAATGGCGTTTTTCGTTTCCTCATTTCGGTTTGTGTTGGAAAGCCATGCAATGTGTAACTGACAATACACAGACTCTTTGAGGTGGGATGATAAATATGAGAAGAAACAGGATTTCACTTTCTTTCCACGTATAAGTTGGCTGAGAATTATGAGCAGATCACATTCACTTTGTTGTTGCTGTGAACTTTATAGTAGGCTTATTTAGTTACCATGGATCACAAAAAGAGTACTAAGTTTATAAAATCAACGTACATAAATATAATGGAACAAAATCATCAGTAAGTGCACAGTCCCATAGAACATAGTTTCTTTGATCTATATAGATCCCTTGACAAAAACTTGTAGTTGTTGAAAGCTGTGTAGCTAAAATACTGAAAAGCCAAAACTACCAGTTTTTCGAAAAAGAATGTTTCATAGAATGCTCAGAAAATTTTCAGTGAAATTAATATTTCCCAGCAATATATTGCATATTTTGACGGTGACATAGATTTTGTATGCATTGCACTATGAGACATGTATTGAGCCTTTATTTTAAGCTCCAAGAATACAGTAAATTGACAGTTTTTCATCAGGGATGCCAAAAAAGAGCGTTACAGAAAAAAAAATCCCCATTAAAACGCT
The DNA here is from genome assembly GCA_000349145.1 of Anopheles dirus. NCBI lineage: Eukaryota > Metazoa > Arthropoda > Insecta > Diptera > Culicidae > Anopheles > Anopheles dirus. The sequence continues at coordinate 5,272,309 of KB672791.1, read as the reverse complement.
TTCGTATACGTGCGTAGAGTTCTTTCTTTAATTTCTTTGCTTATTTGTTCTTGTTTTTTAAGCTTCTCATACTGAATGGTTGATTGATTCTTGTTTCCGTGAGAGTGGGGTTGTTCATATGATGGTTTTGCAAACATTTTACATTCATATATAATGTAATTATTAAATAGTTTAACAGCATAAAATGGATTAATTTCTATAAATCGTTCCTGATTGTCCTATACATTAACAAGCTGTCCAGAATTCTGATCATATCCTGTACTTGATAATACATCAGTTGCATTTAATGATTCTATTTCTGCATTATGTATGATTCAAATGAGACTTCACGACGTTGATTACTCTTTTTGTAGGTGCCTAGTTGTGTCAACTGTTCAAGGACATTTTAGTAATGATTCCTTCAACACATGCATGAATGCAACATACTCACATTGTAGTTTGTTTTGTATTGTTTCATACATGTTGTTTAATGCTGACAACATATTTTAAAACTGTGGAATATTTTTGTCGATTTATTAGAAGCTATCAGTTGTTGAATAGTCACATAACCTTCGATCAACTTTCCAGCAAAGAGAAAGAACTTTAACCGTGTGTAAAAAAAATACTTATGAGTTCTCAAAGCAAATAATAGCCAAGGAGTAGAATTAGCAGTTGAAGACTACAGATATATTTTATTATATTATTTTCATATTTTAAAACTATTTGTGTCGTATAAATTTCAATTTATACTCTGGACGTATAACTTACCAATTAAAATTAAAATTAAGTCGATTATTAAATCAATAAATGCAATATAATAAATTAATCAATCTCATGTCATGGACAAACGAAAGACTAAGATTAGATAATCAGTACAGATTCCGATTCCAATTGAAGAAACAATGAAAGCACGAAATAAAATGAATCATTGCAATTAGCTAAAATTTGAAAAATTGTCGACACAAGTAGTTCAAACCATGCGGTCCATACCAAACGAGCGTCTGAATCAAATAAACGCCAAGTGTATATTGCTCTAGTAGAGCTATTTTAGTTTCCACAGCCCCGAGTTAGTACAACCGAGTTAGTACAGCCCGAGCAACACACCCCCCAAAACCTCGAATAACATTGATCAACGTCAGTGCCAGAGCCGGTATAGTTTCGAAATAAATTGATGATCATCTTCGGCACCGGTCCCACCGGCCAAACAAAGCGACCCTTTCACTGCAGCGACGGTGCAGCACCCAGACTCCCCACCAATCCACCGGGCTATAGCAGATATATCAAACTAATTTCAAATCTATTTAACCGTCGCGCACCGGTTCCCCTTATTGTGTCTCCCTGTCTCTCCCTCAACAGCCACAGCGACCCTTTTCGGGCAAACGCATCAGCGGGAGCCCTCCCGAAGACGGCGTGGCAGCGCTGGCCGTGTGGAGCTCGTGATGGCGCTGAACTGCATGTGATTTTAATAAAACTAAACCAACAGCTTCCGCAGCGGTTCGACGTTCGGTGTGCGACGTGTCACGCTTCCTGCTTGATGTTTACTGTCATGCACCAGTGTGTGTGTGTGTGCGCGCGCTTATCTTCCGATGCTTCATCAGGATCAACCGCATCATCAATGTCACCGTTTAGCGGAGGATGCAGCAGCCGGCCCGTGCAAGCGCGACGTGTGTCATAACGCTGAGAGACAGTGCCGGCTCATCCTCGGTAACCGCTGAGGGTCCTTTCCTGTGGTCGTCCTTCGGACGCTGATTGCGACCAAACTTTGGTCAAGCACGGAACACCTCACACACACGTACGATGCGCGACGCTAAACAAGGACTCCCTGCGTGTGAGATAAAATAATTAAATATATTTTCATTACAATAATGAGTTTGTTTGTAATTAATCTCAGGTACTGCAGCGTTCGGAGCGCGGCGGACTCATTTCGAACCAACCAGCCAACCCAGCCCGGCCGAGCCAGCCCAGCCCGGGACCACGAAATTGACATTAGACCGTCCGTCGAGCGCCCGGCCACCCGGAAAAGGGCGCTTTTGGGCGTCTGACTCGGTCCGACTCCGGCGTTCGTTGGGCGCAAGTTTGCTTTTCATTTCCCACACATTTATTTATGCGAGCTATAAATGAGATGATAATAGGGCGCATGATGAGGACGGGGACTTCTGTGGGACTTCTAGCGCCAGCGAAAGGATTGCGTTGTGGATGTTTTGATTTGAGGATGGATTTTCATAAATATCATTTCTACTGCGAGATCGAACCGCCAGAATCGAACCAATCGGGCTTAGAATAAGGGATGGCTCAGGGAAGAGAGAAGCTTTTATAAACAGCAATTATATGGCCCTGGTTTGCGGCGGAATCGTTCGAGATAGAAGGCTAGCTGTGGGAAGCGTAGAACGCATGTCCTTTTTAATAGCTTTCTTTATGCTGTTTTTTCGTATATTGAGTTGTTTTCTCTTTTTTCACGAATTTTTAATTTCATATTGTTTTTTATCAATCCCAGTAGGTAATATTATGTACGAATATTTAGAGAACATGTTGGTGTTGAACTAGTGAGTTTGATGAGACATCAAGGCTTTTTAATACTTGTATTGAATATGTAAATGATGCTTGAGATAAAGAGAAAAGCTATGCTGATAATTCAAGTTAATACAATATTCTTTAAAATATCAAACTGAATTATTTTTTTTATTTTTTTTTTTTAATTTCATAATACAATTGTTGTAATAAAAATTAATATTTTCGAAGGTCTATTACAATAATTTGAATTTTCATGACAACTTATTCCAGCTTACGAAAGAACTCCATTCGCTCCAAAACAGATATTAAACAGTTCGCGTTATCACTTCAACAATTCACCACGTCAGACAGTCCCGATGAGAAGCGCAAACACGGTTCATAAATCACCGAAGAAGTTCATCCATACACCCTTCACATCCCCGACGGTGCGCCCCCCTTTCCCCGTGCGACCCGGCCACAGGACCTGCCGCCGAGCCTGCATCCTCCAGGGTAAACAATGGTGTAAATAGGGCGAACGAGCGCGCGCTCGCGCACAATCACGTAACGAAATTAGAGAACATTTTGCAAAACAATTTCCCTGGGTAAATAAATTGAATTTAAAAGTCATTATTAGCATTGCAGAAAATAATAGAGCAACTTAATATCGTTTCTCTGCTCTGCTCACCCCGTACGCACGCCAGCGCAAGCCGCGCGCCCGGTCGCCATTGTGAAAAGCGCGCCCGGCCACCTTCGACCTCCCGTGGGGAATCTTCGCTGACTCCGTGATGAAGTGAATTGGTGTTCCCGTTTTTGCCGCGCTCTATCTTAACTCTTAATCTTTTCTCTTTCTTTTCGTTTTGTACGGGCACTGCAGCGGAACCTGCTCGTACTTGGCGTTAAACCGGCGAATTGCCAGTCGCTTTCCGAAAGACTTTATAAAAAAAATGATAACAAGAAACCGAATCAAGAACGGAGGAGACCGGTGTGCCCTAATCGCTTGGGGGGGGGGGGGAATCCTTTGGGGAGAGAATCCTTCCGTTGCGCGGCGTCGGGACGACAACAGATTTTCACGTTAGCTCCGTCCGTCGTCTCACTCTTCGCTCATTCTCACCTCGTGGGGAAATGGATGGCCGGTCGGGAAAGTGAAAATAACTTGATTTGCTTAGCACTCACTCGATTACGTGCTTGGAAACGCAAACGATGGTTCGTGTCGCGATGTTTTTGTGTTTTATTGGGGTTAAAACATTAATCTGCTGCTGTTTTCGCGGCTGGTATAAGTTATGATAGTTTATAGATCCTGTTTGTACAATAGGTTGTCTAGTTAGATTTTAAAATAGCACTATTAATAATATTTCGAGGTTTAGAAATGAACTTTTTTCGAGCTATCATTTCCAGAGAGAATTATTTTTGGGTGTACAGTGCGTAACGTAACTATAGCAGCAACTGGTTTTTACGCAATTTACAAAAGAACCGTTAGTAGTGGCTCAAAACGGAGTTAAGCAGTCAGATTCAGAGCATACAGATTTATGTTCCTAGTTTGTGTTTTTCCCAATGTTTAAAACCTTTATCTCACATTTCGCTATTTCTCCAAATTAAAATAAAAACTATTTTTTCAGAGCCGGGAGGATTTTTTAGGAATTGAGAAGTGTACATTGTTCCTGTTAATGCTTTAAAAAATATATGTTTTTTCAGCATTTAATCATGAAAAATATTTTTCATCAATAACCGATCTTGTTCTCTGCCGAAAAGAAATCATCAGAATCAGAAAGCATGTAAGTCTTTCAAGAGAACAAGTTTTTTTTACTGTATCATTAAGTAGAATTTGGCTCCCAGTTATGTGATTGAGAAACGAATTTCATATCATTTATATGCATCGAATAATTTAGTCAATGGGAGATAAACTGAATGAAGATATTCAAGTCTTCCTCCATTTTCTAACCGATTGTTTCATCAAAACAAATCCGAATGTTTGTTTATGATACTAGAATCATTGTGTAGATTCTTATTAAATACCTTACAACTACTAACAACCAATACCCAGCAAGTCACATCTCCTGTGAATCCAAGTGCAACAGAATCAAGTGAAATATTAATCTACCACAATTAGTTGACATCATGCGTCTCCCAGCGCTCCAATCGTTTACACAAGCTAATACCATAACATCATTAAGCGCAATGTCAAAAGGCTACAATGTTGTAATGCACTGCTGCGGTCCACGGCGCACTATCATCACGCCGAAGGTCGAGTGCCTTTCTTGCGTATGCAAATCAGCTTGAATTGAATTAATCGCATGACTATGAGCTAACACCAATTATTACTAATCATCTCCCATTTTACGCGTCCGCCAGCACGCCATCCGTTGATCGCGCGGATGCCGATACCAGCGGAATGCAGGCTGTCCTTCGTTGCCAGCCCACCTACTTCAGCCCCGTTTTCGCCCGGTGCCACCGAGCCTCGAACCTTGATTTGGCGCCTTTCGCGTCAACTTCTTCGCGGCGTGCCAGGAGCGCGTGAGAGCGAGATGATTGGTATTTTTGATTTCATTAAGATTACCTTCGCGCACCGCCGTCGATGGGGTTGTCGCCCTCTCTGTCTCGCGCGCCCGGTGGCTGCTTTTTTTTCTTATCGATCGACCGAAGACCGACTTAACCCACCGGACAGGTGCTTTGAAGCAACATCAATTAATTATTCAATCCGTGACGGAGATTCCAACGTCTCCACCATCGGCCTCGCGCGTAACGTGCCTCAACTTGAGGCTCGACTTGAAACATTTTCATTTCCCAGTCCGCTGCCCGGCGACGAGGCCCGGTTTGAGATTCACGTCATACTTTTTCGTGTTGCAGCTAGCAGTCGGTGTGATTTGGATGCGGGTCGTGTCCGGAATGCGCGGAGGCTGTCGAGGAACCGTGAACCACAAACACATAACATGTTGCCGGGATTGCGCACGAAGACAGGTTTTTCCTACAGAGCTCCTAGCCTGGATATTGCTGTATAAAGTGCCACAGTGTTTGTGCTTTTTCAAGGGCAGACGGGCCTGGAAGCGTGGTGGCCGAAGATTGGCATTTTGAATTAATTAATTTTAATTTTGCCTGTCAATTTCAATCTCAATCTACCGATCGGTGGGAAAGCTGGTGGGTGGGGTTGCCCTTCTATCTACCATCCCGTCTCGATCAGATTCGTCCCCGTTAGCAGTATTGGTGTTATTAGATAGTATCATTTCGGTTGCGGAGCAGAGTGGTGTAATCTCGATAGGGGTAAAATATGATAGTTGTTATACACGTTGTGTATGTAACGGAAATGCTCAGGAAATGCGTCAAACTATAATCTAGGATATTTTTTTGCTAACCAACACATAAAGCAAGATTTAATTAAGATAAATTCGATCGATAGTCGAGAAACAACATTTGTTCTTAAAGAGAGCCGACAGCTGTCAAACGCTGATCGAAATGACTAAACATCCTTTCCCAACTGCAAGGACACACACGCGCGTTATCAGGATAATTGCGCTCTCACACCCTCCATACGCATACTCTCTCAATCTCAAGCACGAGAAGCACGTGCTTACCAACACTACCAGAAGCTCCACGAACACTAGCACAGCTTGCAGGCCGACACCAACACATTGAATGGGAAAGATTTTCTACACGCGATTGGTCCATCGAGATAAAAATGACGCCTATTATCTTCCGCCGGTAGCTCCACCCATTAGAGCGAGACGAATAGAGGCGCGCACAATATGGCACTCTTCTTTTTACCCATATTTGAACGAGGAATAAGTGTTTTATGGAGCAAATGTTTGAGTTTGAAGAAGAAGTGTGTTTATACAAATTACATCTAAAATAGTTATAATAATTATACTATTTTTCGGTCTGCGTATTAACACTGTTTAACGTACCACATCCTTAATTCTTCTCATTAGGTGGAAGTAGCTGTTCACCCCCGTCCAGCATGGCACACTTCGTCGAAGTCTCCCCACAACGCTCCACTCCCTCCATTGAAACTCTGGCAGCAGGGAGTGTAAACATATAATTAAATTTCGCAAATTTAATTAAGGCTTCAAAATCGTATCACAAATGCAAACAAAACAACTTGGAAGAAAAAACGAACGCTGCAGGAAAAGCGCTGGAAGTGTTTTTCGTCGCTTTTTTCCTCTTCGTTCGTGGAGAGGTTTGTGTCGTGCGAAGGCATTTCTCTCCTCGCGCCTGGCTAAACTTCATCTCACATCCTTGTCGCTCTCTTTCTCTCACGTGAGCCGTGGCAGGATGAAACATCTTTCTGGTGGGGAAAATGTGGCACGGCAGCCCGGGTTAATGCGTTCACTCTCGGTGGCGCTAGCATGGAATGGCTTTATGTATTGCGACCGCTCTGTAAAAGCGTACGCGTGTTTGTGAGCGATCCCTGGCCGCTTACCCCATCCTTTCCGTCCTTCCCGCCAGCAGCCACGGCCGACGCTAGAAAGGGCTCGACTTTGCTCGGCGCTCTCAATCCCATCAGCAATTGGATGCTGATCGACGGTAACTAAAGTGGCTGTTTAAATCTGCTGTATCATTTCCCCGGCTCGTCCCAACGTCGTCGTCGTCGTCGTCGTCGTCCTGGCGTGGCTTGGTGCCGGTGCTTTGGTCTTTTTTATTGCTAACCACCGGAACGAACGGTCCGAGCGGCAAACGAGACGGAAAGTAGACAAATGGCTGGGAGGGAACGGGTGTCTCTTTCTCTCTCTTTCTCTCTCTCTGGCCCAATGGCTTCCTACCGAAGACTGTCGTTCCATGCGATCAATTTATCTTCCTGCATGTTGTGACCCGCACGCGCATCCTTGCCCTCAAACCGGGTTCCACCACCGGGCAGTGAAACCAGGGAGTTTCGCTAATTTCTGGACTAACGATCGTAGATCCTGTTTTCCTTCTCCCGTGTGGGCTAAAATGGAGGCAACATGAGTGGCAAGTGGTTTCTCTTTATTTTCAAATTAAATGTTCTCCCCAGGTCCTTGGGCAGCAACGGGAGAGGAAAAAGGAGGTGGATGGAGCTCCTCGGTGATGTCCTCTCGCCATCCCCGACACATCCGCCTGTGTTTGGGTGTGTTGAATTATGTTTTAATCTGTTTTCCGTGTGGTAGTGTGTATGTACCGCGCTCGGTGTGACGTTTCGTTCGTTCCCAAGGCCCGGGAAGTCAGCGCTTGCTGCGTGAGCGAGCCAGCAGAAGGCAGAAGGTGCGCACAAGGTGAAACGGCAACCTGACTCCATAGAACACGGAGGGGGTCCCGGCGAAGGCACGATATGGTTTTAAACGATTTTAATTTATAAAGGAAGCTCGAGCGTCTAAATTTATAAGATAAATTTTCAACAGAAATCAATTTTTCCCTGTGGTTGGCACGCAGCCCGAGAGTCCTTTGGGGGTGGTGGGCGGTTTGGGGGCGTGCTGCCTGCCTGGAAGCGGAAGATAAAATGAAACCCCATAAGCGAAAACAGCCAGGGGCAGAACAAGAGCGTGCAGCAGCGTGCTGATGGGTGGCAGATGCTGAAATTTGATGTTTTCGAGGTTTCTTACGAGAACCGATGCACGGTGGAGCACACCCGGAACGAGGAGAGCGTAGCGGGGGTAGCGGGTGGGTTTAGAGATTTAATTGAGATGTTGATTTGGAAAATGTACCTATTCACTCGGCTCGCTCATAAGGGAATGTTTTCCATACTACGGTGACTCAGTGAAGGCATCGATGGAGTCGGACGATGTTCAGAGAACGAGCTTTGGAGCCCGTTTACCGACGGCATTTTGTTACGTAAGATGGTAGGAACTGTTCCCTAGCGTGGTTCACCGGTTCATTGTGTACGAGATGAGTGTTTTGTCTTGAAAGACCTTATTTTATTCGAACGTGTATTGATTACGTTAAAAATAGAACTAAATTTATTTTTATTTACTTCCTTTAAATGTCTTAATTATATTATTTTCTGCATTGAATATGCATTGTTTAGTTTTCTGTATACATTTTTATTTGATTTCGAAATATTGAATGGTTTAAAATTTAAGTTAATTTCATTGTTATTTATTTATTATTTATTTTCAAATTTATATCTGCATATACAATGTTTATACATCAAGATATACTATTGGAATAAGACATTCAACAACAATATTATTATTTACAAACAATCTTTGTAAAAGCAAAATTTTAGAATAAGCTAAGAAGGTTGTGAACGAGATGAACGGTTCAGATGAGATTTCAACCCTCAATCAGCTATAAAACGTTCGACATAAAACTGATCAAATATTTAAGCACCGAGCTTCAATATGAACAGTTGAACATACACTTTTATAAACATAAAGAACATGAACTTTATTTTAAAACTTGTCGCACAATGAAAATCGACAGTCAATGTTTATCATTTAAAAAGGAAATGGCGTAAAGACTAAACTAGGATCGAGGTAAGTAACGTCGTGCGAAAATATCAGTGGATGCACATCAATGTACATTAAATCCATTAATATTGACCATCAAATGATCATTGATCATTGATCAAATGATCACAACCATATTTCATGTGCTAAATCCTGTACTGCTCAAAACCTCCCAAAAGTAAGGTTTTAACGCTTTATTTCTCCTCGTTCGTTTCGTGCTCCTTCCGTGGTCAGTTAGGTTCTCCTCCATATTCTATTCTCGCCATCCAATCCATGCTGCTTCGTTCGCGTTTCGCTGCCTGTTTACTCGCGTACCAGCCGGTCTATCTACCGACATCCCCCCCTCCACCGACCAGCTGTAATTGTGCGCATTTTCATATCAATCCCGGCATTAGCTCCCTAACCGCCAGCACGCTCCCGGAACACGCATTCCGGGACGCGGCTAATAATATGGCTTTTCACCGATAAAATTCTAGCCATTTGCGGGCCGGCCGCGTAGCTCGTGCCTTCCGTTTCTACTTAAATCTCCATTTGTGCCGCCCGGGCGATCGGTACCCGGCGGGCGCAGCGTTGCCTCCATCGCTGCAGCATAATTGCAATTCGCTTCGGCCCCGGATTCTCGCTGGTTCCTGGTGGTTCATGGTGGCGGCCGGTGGCCGGGGGAGACGGCAAGGGAGTAGAAAATGTTTGCCCCGAGCGCAGGTAATTACGCTGGCCATAAAAATTACGAATTAATAACGCTACTCATATCATCATCATTACCGCGATCAGAAATGTTGCTCCGTTCCCGCTCCGTGTGGCTTTTGCGTACCTTTTTCGGTAAAGATTTTTGCGCAAAATTTCTGTTGCATCGCATGTAAATATCCACCCTCTCTTGCCACCCCGCCTGCTGTCCTTCCCTCACCGCCTTCGCCGGTCCAATTTCCCATTTCACTCTCGATCACTTAAGTCGCGTTGAACCGATTCGATCATATGCGTGTGTGGCTTATGACCGTTGGAGAAAAATTGCTCACCATACAGCGGCAATTTGGTGCGTTTGTTTCCATTTCCATTCAGCTCCAATTAGTTCAAGCGATCGGCCGCAACGAGCCCCGCACGCCGCAAAACCTACTCCGTAACACCTTCGCCAGCAACGATCGTTTTCTTCCGAAGATAGGTGTAGTTTTCCACTGCAGCAGCAATGTGGCCCACGCCAACCTGTCTGGCAGATGATTGCGGTGAGTCGATGAGCCGCAAACCTGCTGGACGAGACGAGATAAGTTTGCCATTGCCAAAAAACGACAGCCGTGAGCTTGGCTGAAAGAAAAACTCCTCGAAAAAAAGTGTTGTTAACAAATAACAACGCATTAGTGCAGCGTGTGCCCCAGCGTGTCTGACCAGCATGCGAACAATTTGGCGTACGGTATAAAATTCATTCAAAATACGAGCCCACCTGTATGGTGGCTTATCTGCAATTAAATAGATAGATATGAGCCTGCCGATCAACGCCAACGGTGCCCGTCACTGGTGCTGTGGTTTTGATGCAGTTCAATTGAAGATTGGCTCCAATAGATGGTGCGATTTCCACCTTCCATTTGGATGTAGTACGGCGGAGCGATCAGCTTGTTTTCCTCCGGACTATTACCATCATCAGCGTCATCATCGTCGTTTGGAGCGGATTTATTCATGTGCCATAATTTGTGCGTTGTTACTTTGAGATGATTGGTAGCGGTTCTCACAATGAATTGATTGAACACCATTGAATTCACAGCCTACTAATAACGTATTAATGAATACATCCATAATAGTTGATATGAATAAACATGATGCTTCTATCCGAATGACTCTCAAACTAGCCTATTGCTAACCTCCGAAGAATAAGTCATAATGAAATGAATTGGTCCTTGAAGGATACATTCAGCATGAAAATACACGCAATAGAACATACAATAAACATATACTTACTATTCTATCATTACAGACTTGTTTAGTACAAAAAACTGAAATTAGAAATTAGAACAAAAATAAGAAATTAAAACAATTGGGATGCGAGAGTTAATTGGTATAACACTTTTAGTTATATTTTTGGTGCAACATAATATGTTGAATCACACTTTCCAATCTTTCTCTATTTCTTACTGTCTCTCTGTTTTTCTCTTTTCTTCTATCGACAGGATCGAGTATGTTTTGTTCACAATTGGTTCTGTTATTCAATTTAGTATTAAAATAATCTTTTTCAAGCTAATTTTTCAATAAACTCATCTCAATCCTCTTGAATTTTGGCCAACGATCGATTTTTTTTTTGCGATTTTGAGAACGAAAGTAGCTCCTGCGTTGTGTTAACAATGAAAATTTTAATTTTTTTTAAAATAAAATCTGGCATGATAAATATGTAATATTTGCCCATTTGATTTTTTATAATATTGTTAAAGGTACGAACTACTCACGAATGAATACGGTTTATACGGAACTACAACACCATACGGTCGATAAATAAAACATGCATACATTATTATAAAAACTTGTTTTACTTTTTTGTGTTTTTGTAAAAACGTATCATGCTAATGTTATTGGCGAGATAGCGCAACTAATGCTTTTATACTTGTTTGGATTATAAAAGTGTAATCATATCACCCTTTCAAACTATTTATGACTATTACTTCAGCTTTTTATCGATACAGTGGACTATTATGCTACCTATTCTCTATTTTATTATGTTACCTATCAACAAACTATTTTACTGTTCTTAAATGACATGAATCGTGGCTATTCGAAAAATCTTAAGTACCTTATACACTTCTACAATATTAACTTTATGGCTTAGTAAACTATTAATTTAATATCAATTCTTTCTGTACTTTAACAATTTGAAATAAATATTGGTTTATGATCGTCTTTGAGAGTGGTCAAAGTAATTCTGAACAAGTTTCCAATACATTCAAGAAAATGTTTAATTTACGTGCTGAAGGTGTGTGACATCTTCGACCAGTTTGCTCGGGAATAAGATAAGATAAGAAATTACTGAAAATTAATAAAAGAAAAACAGATGTGCTTATTCATATGTTGGTTCAATTCAAAAAGTATACTACAAAAAAAAAACACTTTTTTACGGCGTGATAAGAATAATGCAAACATAATTCATATCATCCAACTCTCGCTCAACCCAAAATGACATGGGTGTTGCTTTTCCTGTTCGTGTTGTTTTTCATCCTGCAAACCAACAATAACGGGGAACAAAAAATCTCTCCTGGGACCCTTTTGACGGCCGTAATTGCCTTCATTAGGACCAATTTCCTCAGACACACGCGCGCGGGCGCGCGCGCGCACGCTCGCGCTCACACACTCAGCCATATTTCTCCACTTACTTCCAAAGCAATGCCAAACTAGGACATCGAAAAGGGACCCCCTGCACCACCGGTCCCAACACCGGCGGTTGATCCAACGAGACAGGTTCCTCGCGGCGTGCTTGCTCGTGTGCTTTCGGGCTAAGTGATTTCGTTTCGAAAACATCCAATAAGCAGAGTTGGTTATTTTCCTCGCTCTCTTCGGATTCTACCACCCGGGCACTTTTCCCCCGCACTTTTCGTTTACCACAATTGACCGTCGTCTGTCGTCATCATTAAGTTATTATTCACGCCACAAACAGTCAACTTATTCATTTCGGTGGGCCCATGCCAACGGCGTCCAGTCGGGAACTCTCGGATCGACGGTGACGAGTTTGGAGCAATTGTACGCTCCCGTTCCATTATCGCGGCCGTGCATAAAACCGGTAGCCGTTGTAAGAAAAGCAGGTAGGAATGCTTGCGAGTCACCACCGAAGTGGGAGGGACGTGGTGCGCAATGGATTGCTGGGATCGGAGAAGCTGGCACGATCGATTTGCTGATGGGCTCGAACCCATGGAAATTATGCTGCCTCAGTCGCCCTGCTCCGTCCTGCCTCGTCCATTATACGCTGATGGTTTTCATCATCAATCAAGCAGCTTCTGGACCGAAGGAACTGGACCGGGGCCTGCGGGTGGCTTCGCAGCCGGCATCGAAGAGGCCGCGAGGCGCTGGCAATGCCGAAGGCTCTTTTCTTCGCGCTGCACGAGCTGCGCCCGGGCGTGCGCGCGGTCAGGCTAATTGGTTGATAAGTGTGTTTTATGTAATATCATCGCGGATAATTTCATCTGGCAAGAGGTTCGTTCGTGCGCTTCGAGAGAGCTCACGTTGGAGCGGATCCTGACGCGCGAGATGGAGAGGGGTGAAAATGTGCAAAGAGGTCTGGGGCAGCACAGAGGAAAAGCCGCACCGGCGGTACCGGCGCTGCAAAGTGTTAAGATAAATAATAACATGGAAAACGCAGCGGGGAGCATTTTCACTCACGTTTTTCAGGCATTTTGAAGCTTTTATCTGCTAATATCGCCCACGTGTTCGTACAATTATAATTAATAGAGGAGCTTAGGAGGCAGTACAGTAGCGCGCAGCTCAAAGCAGATCTTCACGAGGTGTATTTACTACGAGCATGATAGAAATAAATCGAGCGAAACGAAAATAAAAAAGTGTTTGAAAGTATTTTGAAATTGCAACTCGAATCGTATAGAAACATGAATAAATAAATAAAATGAATAGGTATGTTTATTTATTATATATAGATAAGATAAAACAAGAGTTTATTGAACTGTATCATATTTATTGATCAAAATTAGAGTTTTTTATATATTTTAAAAATGTTGCACTATTGTTCAGCTTGTATAACGGACTCCACAAAATTTGCTTAATAAAGCGTTAATCAACCGAAGAAGTGGGCATACGAGAATTTGGAATATAGGCCTAAAAGTACTCAATTTGCACGTAAAATTCTTTATTGAATCATTATCATCTCTTCTTTTACGCTTTATTAATGATTTGTTGTTCTGGTTTAATGAAGTAGTAAAGCACATAAACGCCTAAAGGTATACAATATGCAATACCAAACGCGTTCCACAAGCCTTTTTGAAGTTTTATTTTTCTGATCAGTAAAAATTTCTCCTTGAAAGGATTGAAAGGATAAATAGTAATTATGTGAATAATAAAAGTCTATTAAATAACATGTTTATGCACACCGTCATAACAATTTGAACTAGTTTACTGCTTATCTCTGCCGGGTTCGTGCAAAGTTCCATGTAAAGAGAAATGAAATGAAATCAATCTCCCTGCGCAGCTTATTTACAAATCCAGCTGATTATGCTAATCGCACACAATTAGATTCGGCAAGCAATTGGACTGATTAATTTACCGTTTTCGCCACGGCGCGGCTCACATTCTCCACTCCCAAGTTCCGCGGCCCACCCCACGGCCATAGTGTCGGCGAAAGAAAGTCATACTGTCTGCGCGAAACGAAAACCGATTTTCCTTTTACCGATCGCGGCCCAGCGCCGAGCCAACGAACTCGCGCCCGGTGAAGAAGGAATAATTACGCTGACTCCCCGGCCCGGCTTCCATCGCCGCGCTTTGCGCGTAATGAGAATGTTCTTGGACGCCGAGAAAGAAACAACACCGATTCGTCGGTAACGGAACGGGCCCCCTCTTTCGGATCCATTCAACCGGCCCGTAGGCCTGGAAAGAAAACACATCGCAACCCCCGAAAACACATCCGCGCACTCTAATGCAAACGGGCCCCCACCCGATGATGGGGCAGCCAAGGAGCAGAACGCACACATACACAGCACCCCAGCCCCTGTAATTGAAATATTATTGTGGGCAATTATGTTGAGTAATTTGATCAATAATACGAAGGATGTCGATGATTTATTTTAATTGCACTTTCCAAAAAGCACGATCAAGTTTGCATTGAATGGAGCTTTTTTGGAGCTGGATATGCGCGCATGTGTGTTTGTGTGTGTGCGTAGATATTCCTGGCCCGTGCCCAAACCCGAAACCAAATGGTCTGCGTTGGGCTACGGCATCTTAGCAACCGCTGGTTGAGCCATCGGCCCGATGGCTGCTGGTTTTCCCTATTTCGGCTCGATCGGATGTACGCGCTCCCGTAGCGTGTGTTTCGTGCGGGGCATTAATGCATTAATTTAAATTAGATTTTTGTAATTATAAAGCTTTTTCGTTCCTTCTCCTGTCGGCGTTCCCCGATGGCTGCCGTGCAGTGCCGAGATCTTTCATTCATCTGGCTGGATTTCGGGTTTGGCTCCATTCAAAAGCCTCCGTTTGCGTGAGCATGTTTGTCTTTCGGGAGTGCCTGTGTGCTTCCTCTGCGTCTCTGCCATTCGAACTCGCCGTGGGGGGAGAGTAGGGAGATGGCCAGTGAGCCAATTCTATCGATTGATGAAACTCGACTACTCAATCACTATTATTTGGAGTCGTAATCGAAATTGATTTCTCTTTCGTATGTTTCGCTGCTGGTCTTAGCCCAGGCTAGAAGCTGGCTCGGTTCGGCAGCCGACACGTTGGCTGGGCCGCTCGGCCGGTTGCGCGGCTCAAATAGGAAGCGCAGGAAGCGAGCTAACGTAATCGTATGTTTTTTGGATCGATGCTACCGCTCCGAGCGGGCTTTTCATCAACGCCAATTTCAGGTTCTGTTTTTCCACGGCTTCCACGGCCCATGTAAATGGCCACCTGGACCGACCGGACCGACCTGAGGGGGAGCGGGTTTCGGATAGCAAACGGGTGCAATTAGAGGGTGCAATTAAATTTCTTGCCAAAAAACCCCTCGACCCCGTCGACGTTGCCAGGCATATGCCGTACGTGCCACTGGAAAGTGGATAATTGCTCTCATTCAGCGGGGCTCCCCAACGTGTTGGGCAAGACCCCAGAGAGAACGCCAGGGAAGATTTGGCAGGAATGTGATTAAGCGAAGTGCCGCTTCCTTGGCCAGTTCCGGCTTGCTCGGCAAAAAGCCCCGACCAGAACCGAACGGACTGCTCTTAGTATTTCCTTGTTTTTTGTTTCATATGTGCTTCTGGAGCGCACGACCGAAGGGGTTCGGGAATCCGGTAAGGGCCACACAATAAAGCCATTTTTGGATGGCTCGTTGATGGCCAATAAGCTGGCAATTAAAGCGTAATAATACTTTCCCCCCCGGGTGTCTTCCGGGAGCGCTGGAAATTCGAGCCCGGTTGTTGTTTGTGATTTACGGATCGTGTGGGCCTGCAAATTATGATGCGGCCGTGGGCGGTTGGTGTAATGATTTGCTTTTTTCCGCAGCGCTAATGCACTTAGTGGTACTTAGTAGCGGGCAGGCCGACATTACGAAAACGGACATCGTAGCTGTTTCGGGTCGGAAGTAGAGTGGCAACTAATACGGACATCTATATTGAACGACTGTGTGCGTCTCTGTGGACGAGCTATACATTCTGGCAGTCAAGATTATGGTGTACTGATGGATTTACTCCAAACAAAAGTAAGCTAAAATGGTTCCCTAAACAAATTATACCAGACTTAGCCTTGATGCATTGTTATAGTGAAAAGCTAATTTTAATTACCACGGTTTGCAATAAAATTGCCATATAGGTTTGCTTATCGATGGGAGCTCGATAGTGTAGTGGTGGCGGCGTCGTTCTTTACACGGCAGAACAGCTACCATAATCTCATGCGGACCGTCTTTCCCCTGCAAGAGGTTGCTTATCCGGTTATGATATAATGGTGGTATGAATCATTCTAGTAGTAAGCAGGCAGTCCTTACGCCGAAAATAAGAAAAAAAAGAAGATATTGTAGTGTTCCCCGCAAAACCCCTGTCCATAGAATGGACCATTGTGTAGAATAGTTATCATTCGCCTAAAACGTCAGTCCGGACCTTCGGTAAACCATATAGTCCGTAAATAAAACCCGTGAAATTCCGGAATTTCTAAGCCTTTACAAGCAAATCAAATATAATTATTTTATGAAATATAAGCAAACGCAATATAAAATATTTCTGCAAAAAGGCAGATGAAATGCTTTAAAATATAAAAATGTAATAAAAATCCTTAATTACTTCTGTAATGGAGTAATTAATTGTGAACCCTTTCTCCTTACGCTAAACATTCTTCTACAAAATTTTAAATCTTAATTCTACATTCAAATTATTACATTTTCGTTTACGTATTCCTATTAGTTTACAATTGGTTGCAACTTTGTGTATACGAAGCAACATTTAATAAAGATTAAATGTTTATAGAATATTCGTTTCAAAGGAGAAACAGTCATAATTTCATCACAAGTATCATTTTGGATTGATATTGTAATTGTATTGTAATGATATACTAAAAACTTTTGAAAAGAGAGAAGAATAAAATTATCATGGTACAATTTTGATAATTTTAAAAACCATCATTTATTACCCCAATATATTATATTTGCACTGGATTGGGAAACATCTCACAATACACATCTTGCAAATAACTCTCGAAAAGATTTTTAAAATTACAACAAAAATATTTGGATTTTACCGACAGTTTAATAAATAAAACAATGTATAGAACGCCAACACATTCACGTAAAAATAGAATAATGTCAACTGATATGCAACTGTGGTACAATAATATGATCATTACTTTTTCTAAGTTTTTGCTACAATTTGTACAAAGAGTTAATCTTCTAAGGTAAAAAATGGCAAGATAAAAACAAACTGATGCACAACAGAGCCAGCCAGCAGAGCCCAAATACTGGCTCGCCGCGCGCCATCGCTGCGAAGGCGAAGGAAAATACGGCCCGAAACACGTCCCAATTGGGTTCGCTCGTCTTCCTTCGCTTCAATATTAATAAACTTCAAATAATTGCATTACCCACAGAGAGCCCGGCCGAACTTTTGCCGGCCCTGCTTCATCGCTGGCTTCGTCGCGCTGCGCATTGCGTGGCGGTGCGGTGGGGCTGAAAATTGGGTGAAAATCGTCGAGGGAAAACTCATCTCTGCGGCGGCCGCGTGCCGTCAGCCGCGCGTTAGCGTTCGGGGAAGCGTTTGTGTGTTAAACGGGAGCATTCTTCGCTGTATTGGTTGAACAAAGCGCACCGGAGCGAGTGCAAAGGCGAGAAAGAGAGAAAGAGCGAGAGCCACCCGGCGCAACAATGGAGGGAAAATGTGTTTTCTTTATTTTCGCCCCTCTTGCAACCACAATCCAAACGCGCGCGCGTCTTCAATTTATCCGTGCTTCAAATTACGCCTCATTACGGTGGTTGGGTCTGGCGTGGCGGCGATGGAAGATGGAAGGATAGAACGAACGAACCTTCCCCCTGCTGCTGTGGCGGTGTGCGAAAGAGCGGAAGTAAAAGTTTATCCATCTTCCCTTTCCCGGCCGCAAACAGCAACACCAACAAAAACCAAACGGTTGGAAAAGGAGAAAATTCCGATTCCTCCAACCATGGCCGGCAGCAGCAGCAGCAGCAGCAGCAGCAGCATCAACAGCATCCGCTCACTCACACAGCAACAGCCGGAGATGCACCATGGCAACACGCGATACTCGCACTCACACACGCTCAAAAACCACCCCACCGGGAAAATCTATTAGAGCAAGCAGTGCCCCGGCGTAGAGCGAGATCGGAACAGAGTGAATCGTGCAGAGCGAACGAGCCAACAGGACGATGGAAGAGCAGCCAACAGAGAGAGAGAGAGAGAGCAAAAATGAGAAGCAAGCCAGCTAGAAGGAAACTCGAGCTTCAGCGCGCAATGATTTCCGACGAATCGCACAAAGCGCCATTTACCTTTGACGCGTTGGGTTGTTCACGCTATTGTGTGGTCGCGTCTCGCGTGTCCGTGTATCCTTCCGAGGTCCGTTTCGTGACGTGACGTGAAAATTCGCGTGCTGCTCCCGGGGGGGTTCGCACACTCGTTGTATTCGCGGAGTTCGTTGAAAGTGGCAGCTTTTTACCGTGTTTGCAGAGTGCGCGTCCGCGTCGTGTGTGTGTGTGTGTGTGTGTGTCCGTGTGTATGTATGTGTGTTTTACATCGCGTGAGCGTGTGCTTTTTTGCGTACAATCTTGCTTTGGCGCAGCACCGAGTTTTCCGACCCCACGCGGCGGGCTGTACAGTGTCGGTGGTTTGATTCTGACAATTGCCAGTGTAGTTGTGTGGTGGTGAGGCGCATGAAGGCAAGCGTAGCAAAGGCCTGTTTCCACACTTTCTTATCTCGAAGGATAATAACGTGACCTCCCTGGCAGTCGAGGTGGCGGGTTTGAAGTGCGTACAGTGTAATACTGGAAAATGTAAAATAGGTTCCGCTGGTTCATGACCTTCGCGCCGTGTTACCGTTCTGCCCGTGAACCTGAATTATAATTCACTGTGCTGAGTGGTTTGCATTGCTCAGTGTACGAATTGTGTCAATCATACGGTCGTTAGTGTTGCAATCAATCGGTTGAAACGAAATGCGAGTATTACAGCTTCACGTACGGCGTGCGATGGTGCTTTTATGATTGTGAAGAGATTTGGAAAAAAAGGACATTTCGCGCCGAAACAAGACTCGCGTCTCCTGGCCGATCGATTGGATTACAAAACACGCCACAATCTGTACACACACAAACACACTCCCATCCGTCTTGACCTTCCTGCCCGCGTCACCTACGATGGACATCAAGTCCCTGTCCGAGGTGCAGAAGCAGATCTTCACGAATCTGATCGAGAAGTTGATCGCACGCAACAAGTTCCCACCGAGCGAAGCGGAGGACGTGCAGAAGCTGCTGGAGAACGTGCGGGATGCGAAAAACTTCCACAAGATCATGGAGAAGCTAAAGGAATGCGGTCAGCTGGACGTTGACATCGAGGAAAACTTTCGTGAAGGTGTGTATCAAAACCGGATGCTCGCGAAGGGTGGAGATGGATGTAGCCGTCGGAATACAGCGTGGTTGAGATGACCACGGTGCTTCTTGCGTGTGCGGTGCGCAAGTCCCCACCGGTGAATACAGCTCAACGACGAATGACCACCCTGTTTTTGTGGTTTGATTTTCAGAGAACGGCATTTTCCTCAAAGACACGGCGAAAAAGCTCGGACCCGGCGGTCAGACGCTCACACCGCGCCACACGATCGACGCTATACTAGGTTTGAATAATTGTGAAAATGGAGGTAGGATACTAATCTAGTTTGGACTGTTCTGTTGAGTAACGACTTCAAGAGGGCAATGTAAACTAATAGAATTGTTGTTCTGCTCGATTAGGTGTAGATATGTGTAGTTTGCCTTAGAAATTTGGTTTAACATTATACGGGATTGAAACAAAGCTAAAGCTGGACTCGTACTACCGTCGAGTTCATATAGGCATGCATCATGTTATGGATGCATTTGATTTTGAAATTCTTCCGTCGGGGGGGCACCATTTCGAATTTATCAAAATTATAAATTATTTTATGTTTTATGGTGCAATACATGTTAGAGCAAGGCGCTTTGAAGTTGGTGTTGCGTTCTATATTTTCATCAACAGTAATGAGACATTTTAAAAGATACTCAAACACATAAATTATGAAGGGTAATTCAGACCTCTAGTTACAAGAAGATTATCACTACAATTTAAACAATGTTAAACTGGCGAGTTTTATGTGCAAGACAATAGATCGTTTATGTAAATGACCTTCATGCGTGAAGATTGTTTGGTTAATTATTCGTTTTGCTAAGTTATTGATTATTTTCTTGCTGTTAACGCTATATTAAAATTATTTATAGTTTTATAGATTGTTTCAATCCATTGTTTATATCATGAAGTGAAGTATTTCGTTATGTAATAGTGCATAACAATTTGCTAAGAAGAGAGGTCCGATGGTTTAGTGTTGGAGGTCTTTGCCGGTCTTTGCACGATAACATCGGTACCAATATCTCATCTGGACCGTCGCGCAAGAATTGAAGTAGAGCCAGATAGAGAAAGCGAGATTGTGAGTTCTATTCCCCTTTAATATTGTATATTAACATATTAATTATATTAAATAATTAATTATCAGCATATCTCTTGACTTGTTGAACATAAACCCTTTCTGGATGAAACTGTTCAAATTGGTTTGAGCTGAATTCAACTAACTGCAGCAGTTTCATACTAGCGAGTCATTTTTCTTTATTTCAGCTTATGTTTTTGGTTCTTTTTATGTTTTACACTCTAACTCCAGTAAGCTTTCTTCAGTTTTACCGATTTATACCATCAGAATCAAACAGTCTGCCCTATCTAGATGAGTACATGGGTGTAGATGAGATTGTTGTACCAGGACGCTCCAAAATATGTCTGGATTTAATCTAATTATGCGCTATAATTCTTATCATGTTTACTATTTTTATTTATAATATTATACTGATTCGAGATTTGAGTCATAGATGTAACAAAAATCTTGAAAATAATTGTAAAATGAAGTTTTTAATTTGCCAAACAATCAATTTACATTTTGTATCTTTGTCCTTATGAAATTATCATTGAAATTTGAATCGAAGAATCGAAAAAAAATCAATTGAAGAATCGACTGATACTGATTCCAGATTTGAGTCATAGATATAACAAAAATCATGAAAATACTTATAAAATGAAGTTTTTAATTTGCAAAACAATCATTTGATATTTTGTATCTTTGTCCTTATGAAATTAAATTTAACTTTGAATCGAAGAAGCGTAAAATAATTTAAATCGAAGAACCGGCTAGATAGTCATGATATTAAGCAATAAATGTCCAATATTTACATGACAGAGACCAAAACAGACTATAAAATGGCATGATATGAAGCGTTAAATTTCCTTGCCAAACGAGTAAAAGTTGGATCATGTGAGAAATTGACGTTGGATGTGATATAGTGATTGTATTATGAAACTCACTTTATTTCATACATGTGTGTGTATTTGGTGAATCAAAACTAGAGCAGGCAAATTATCCTTTCAAAATTTATTATATTTGAATCCAAACAATTACGACACACTTGCTTTTTGTAGCTACTTCAACGCATCGTTGTCTGGATTGCAACCCGATTTTCACGATTCATTGACGGAAGATTCGCTCCAGTTTCGCCACGACCGATTCGAACAAATCCCAACTGATCAACACATTGTTTGCATCTGATTAATTGCTCCAGAAGCAGCATTCGCATCCATCCGCTGCAGGACGGGCAGCACAGAAGACACTAATCCCGGGCTCGTTCAAAGCAATCCCACGACATCAATTATTCAAAAACTCGGAGAAATCTGCACACCCAGCTTGGAGCGGGAGCATCACCCAAATGGGGGGAGGCCCCGACTGTTAACTTCAGCTCCCGATAAGGCCGGGCCCGGGGAAACGGATAATAATGGTGTCTCTAATTTGGCGTTTCGGTTTCCCATTCATGGCCCTAATGGCCGCACAAATGGTCTCGGTGGCCCTGCCTTTGTCGACGCGAGCCTCCGTAATCGAGCGCGGCCAATCTTTATCCCACCTCCCCGTCGCTAGCTCTGGCTATGATGATATGTTGGGCTTTCCCAACACGGGAGCCCCCTCAGTAGACCATACGGCCATCAATCAATCGCGCTTTGAAACGCTCGAGCTGTACGCCGTGAGCCGTGGCCGGGGCTTCCCGGTTGGGAAAGTGAGATGTCGTCCGGAAATCATGAGAAAATTTCCCATCTGGGCACACAACTCGTGGGCACCCGCCTGAAAGGGGTGAAATGTGGATGGATGTCTGCGTGCAGATGGATCAATTTTTGGCACAAAACTTCGCAAACCCAGTCCGCTCGATCCGTTGCCAACTGTGGCAGCAAAATCACACTCGAGTTCGAAAACAGATTTCCCTTTCGATCCGTTCGGGTTGGTTCTTTCTGCTTCCATGCGGCCTCGAACTCGAGCGACTAATGGAGCGTGTAAAGTGATGTGCTGTGTGTGTGTGTGGATGTATCTGCCTTCAGAGATTAAGATCTACACACGTTCGGGTCCAAAATTGGTGCCCTGTTATTATGCTCAGCCAGTGGTTCGGTCTCGGTTGGCCGCGCTGCGAGCATGAGTTCCGTAATCTTGCAGTCCAAAGCTGCTGCTGTTGCTGCTGCTGTTGCCGCTGCTGCTCTTGAGTGGATCACGAAGTATTCCGTGGCTGCCATCGGTATAATTCAATTTAAAATCCCCTTTCCTTGGTACGCGGGGAAACAAAGCAACGAAGCGATCGCAAAACAAAAAAAGCGAAGGATTTCGCTCCGAGCGGTTCGTGCCGGCCGGCCGTCCTTTTGCTCGCCTTTGAGCGCTCACCTGTCCAGCTGTCGATGATTTTAACACGCATGGTTGGCATGGTTAAAACTAAATTAATCAAACGATTTTTTTCTACCCTCCCTTTCGGAGCCGCCCGATCGCACTCAGGGCCGTGCGGTGGGGTTGGAAGTGTTTCTTTGATTGATTTATTAACGCTTCTTTATGTCTCGCGGGAAACACCTCGCTTTTCACAGTTTGTTTCTCGTGGGTTTTGCATATGTTTCTTCCCCCGTGCGTTCGAGGCTTGGGCAAAAATTAGGATTACATTCAGCTCGAACACGCTCGCTGCAGTAACCGGTAGGCATTAATCTCGCCGAGCCGAGAGCACCGAGAGAGTTGGGCCGGCCCGGAGCCGGCTGCTGAAGTTGAAGTGGCTCCTGCCATCTCCATTAACGGGCGGATAAATAACAATAAACTGCCCGGCGCACAATCACTCTCCGGCTCCGTCTCCCTGTTTAGCACTTAATTAATCATTAAATGAATGTTGCGATTGCTTAATAATGATGTTGCTTCCATTAAGAAGAGTTCACGCCAGGCCGGACCCGCCAGGTAATGGAGGCCGCGCGCGACCTCCCCTCACCCCGGGCGGACACCACGGCGTAGATTGTAGTAATTCTATTACGAGACGAACGTACGTCAACGCCACCTCAAAAGCGCACCTCAAGCGGGCTAATGAACGGAGGCGTTGCGCGATTGTCCGCGAAGGTTTTAAAGTGAGTGGCACAAATTGGCTGAAAGAGGTTCCCGTCTCGCTGACGTGGGGCATGGGCCATCGGGAAAAGGACACCGGTGGCCGGCGGAGGCTCGGTGAATGCCGTGTCGGGCGGCTTCGGATTGCTATTGACCTATTTTTTCTGCTCGCCGGACAGGTTTGCGTTGGTTAATTACTCTCGACATGAATGAATTTAACTTCATGATTTATTTTATGTCCAATAAAGATATGATGCCTTATGTTATGTATGAACACACACAACAAGCGTTAAGATAGGAAGATCATTAAAGATGAGCACCACAAACAGCTGTTGTTAATCAACAGCACAAATATTAATTCCAATTTTACCTTTTTTATAGTTTTTTAGCTTTGAGATGAAGAATACGAGTATAGTGGACTCTTTTATACAGAGTACTCCATTCAGAGAGCTTCCAACGTACGGCTTTGAACGACTAAACTATAATTCAACGTGTTTTTGTATAATGATACCCAAAAGGCTCCTATTGCGTTTCTGTGGCTAGTTTCAAATGTAACACTGATACACTTGTGGTAAAGATTGTGAAGTTGTGGTAAAGAAGTTAGTTGTACAACCACCTAACGTAGTTCTCTATGAGCTCTATGAGACATACTAGTTTTCAATCAACCGTGGGGTTCTTTAAACGACAACTTCTGTCACCTATTAAAAATAACATAAACTTAAACGTTGCATCATAAATATTATACTTGATTATTGCAAAATATGTTGTAGGTAATAACGCTTCGGTTGGTTAATTCTATTACGACTTCAAATATGTCCACATCCTGATCTTCGAAACTCGATCATCTTGTCGCATATTCATTGATGAAATATCAATTCACGAAAAAAAAATACATGAAAAAGACGGAAGGTAATTTATATGTTTGTTTTTCCTGGCAATTACCCACCACTCCCACGCTGCATAAAAGGCGAAGAAAAACACTCATCGTCCCGGCCCAAACGCTTCCCGTTTGTGGTCGCTCGTACCAAAACATGCCCTTATGCCCCGTCAACACTTCATCAGCCGCCTGTCTCCGGCATTCCGGCAGCGGGGTCAGGGACAAACGGAACACAAAAATACAGCAACCCAACCCGAGACTTTTGCCCGACAAACGGCACACCGTGACGAGGCAAGAAAGTATATTAAATATCACTTATCCGAGCACTCGAGGCGCTCGAAAACTGTTTCTCATTGTCATCACCGTCGTCCCGAGTGTGTTGGGAACAAAAATATACACACAGCAAATTAGATAAATTAACAGTACAAGATACCGGGCGCAATTAGTAGCTGCATCGCGTCGGTTCCAAACGACGACTGCAGGGCGACTTTTCCCAGCGTCCGCTTTTCTTCGTGCCGCACACCGGCCGTTCCTTCGTCCGTGCACGGGAATTGAGTCGGAAGAAATTCAATAAGAGAAGAAATAGTTGCCAAATGGAAAACTAACTCAATCATCTGTGGAAGCGGCAGCGACGCTGCAAATGGAGCCCGTTCGCACCGTTTGTCTGGTTCGAGCTTGCACGGCACGGTTCTAATTCTGTTGCACTGTAGACGCTCTTGATGCATCTAGGGAACAAAGATCAAGCGACGAATCTAGGGCTGTGGATTGAACAGGCCCTGTCCAGACGCCGTAGGTCTGTTGCCGGATGTGCCCGGCGCCTTTTGTGCCCTGCACCTAATATCCTGATCGTATCGGTACCCGGCAAGTCGGCCTACGAAAGCTTCTTTTTGTTGTGTTCTCTCTGAAATGACAACTTCGGAACTCTCTGGAGCCGTACGGAGGATCTTTTCAATTGGAATGAATAAATGTGTATGTATCTACTTAATCTAATCATCAGTGCGCTTAGAACAATGGCAAGACAGAAACAGAGTGTCTTGGGTGGAAATCGATGCAATCGTAGCAATACAAAAAACATTTGCAACTAAAGCAAGCCCAAGGCAAAGCGTTTATGCATTGCGCTTAGGTAGAGTTGAAATCGTCGTCGTGAGACGATAGTCGATATTATGCAATTAGGTTGTCAGTGCGGCCGAACAATCGGACAGCGAAGATGAAAGGGTACAATAGATTAAGAATGCATCTATTCAGAAGAACTTTCTACTCAAGCCATTATAGTTTAAAAATGTATCAACTCGTCTATTAGTTACAATCAGTAAACGTATTGTTAATGATATTGAAAAATTATTATTAATTTTTCTTAAACAACAACAGAGTATAGTAGAACTTCTCCTACACACCAGAGCTTCTCCTATTTTCTCCAACGTTTCACGCTTTCTCGAACCCATCGCAACAAGGTTCGCGTGCGGGCAAATAATAATACTTTAAATACACACTTACACTGCGCAAGACACCCAACACCCAACGGAACGTGTAGTTTTTGTTCGGCATTTTCTCACCTTTGTTGTGAAGCTAAATGTACTGGCTACGAGCCGGTTGCGACAACAGTTGCCAGTCAGATGGTAATCAGCCATTCTGCCTCAATTAATCAAAGTCGCACAAATTATGAAACGAATTTGCCCTAACCGGTCATGAAGGTGGTGCGTTGTGTGCTTTGTAGCCAGCCGGATGCGTGCTCCCAAGGATGTGTGCGGATGCAGGGATTAATTAGGAAAACAAATCGAATTTTCAGCCGCCGTTGGTGGCTATCGTGACGTCTGGATCAAGTCCCGTGCCCCGAGTGTTGCGGTCGCACAGTTGTCAGCGGGATATTTTTTCAAGATTTTCCTCACCCGATTGGTGGGGAAGCTAAGCTAGTGGTGGTGTGATAAGTGTCCTTAAGTGACCTTTCGCCATCGTAACCGATTAAGCGCGCCAAGTCTCGGTGGGTTTTAAGACCCGCACCATGTAGTCATTACTGCGTTAAATAATTATGACATGCACGGAAGGGGCACTCTGTCGCATTGATTTTCGTTCATACCAACTTAACAGTAGTTGGTACAAAGAGGTCACCGAAACGTATCGTTCTCCGTTTCCCTATGTCCGTCTGTGAAAATCAATTAGCCTAGTGATTAGTATGACACAAGCAAATGGACTCCCGGTGCTGCCTCATACTCGTACGGTACATGGAATATCGATCATAGTCGGATAGGGCCCCATCGAGCATCAAATTGGTTGAGTGTCTGAGTAATTATGATCATTGCAACAACGGTCAAACATTATCATTACTTCGGACAAACAGAACATCAAAACGGCATCCAACCTTTCAGTCATCAGTCAGTACACTTCTTGCGGCGAACAGCAAATCAGCGTCGGAACGACTCAATCTATTCTACACACCGACTCCGTTGTAAACCTTTTAATCCCATAAAGAAACAACAAGTAGATTATCGAGAATTAATCGTGAACAAGCTTTTCCAAGGGCACCGTAGGGCAGGTTTCTCTCTAGTCTTTCGTTCTCTATGTTCTCCCGCTCAATGTTGATCCTTACTGCGGTGGAGGTGGTAGAGTACAAACCTCAAAAACCCATAGGGGGGAAGAAAAGCTCGACGATCACCTCCGCTTTCGCATCGACATCGGGATCGCCGCTGGCGAGTAACGCATTTCTTGTGTCCTTTCCCGTCACGCTTGCGGCCGGGTTTCGTTCCGACGCATTTAAAAGCAATCGAACGAAATGTTTTATCCGTTTGTTGCCGACTCCCAGTTGTTTTAAACACTGACGTTTGGAGATGGTAATCAACAATCAGGTTCCGATCCTTGACGGGTTGTCTAGTTTGGATGTCTGGTTGCTCTCCCTGGTTGCCCGGCGGCTTTGGCACGGGCATGACTTGCAGCTTGCAGATGGAACGGTGCTGTAAATGGAAGAATAATGTATACGCAATGATGCTAACTGATGGTGTACCATCAAACTAATTATTCACTTAGCCGGTAATGTGCTGTTGGGCGATGAGGCGAAGTACAAAACTTTACTATTAAAACAAATCGATAAATCGAACACAATATTAGGGTCAGATTATGAAATGCTAAACAATACTTTAATCTCTACTACAGCATCTAATCACACGCCAGCCTATCAAAAAACGCTCTCATTTCGAAGGATAACTTCCCCTATCGCGCGATACTCACGATCGAGTCACGTAATCCGAGTGCGACCGTTTCATTAATCCTCCCGTTCGCCGTTCCCATTGTCCATCCACAAGCCCATTTTCATGATCCTTCGCTACGACTTTAATGTGTCCTTAATTGACAACTGTATATCCTCACCGGTAGATACGGTATCTGGTTCACGGGCCTGTTTGTTCGTATTCCACTTTCGAGTGGATATTTATTCCGTGCTCCGCGTGTGTACGTGTCGTGACGGGGCGCCTGTCAGTTTGGTTGGACGCAGCGATCTTGGAGAAGCGACTTGGGCGCAGGTTTTTTTTTTGGATAGCGAAACGATATATTGACAGTCCATCAAGATAACACTTTCCCTTCGCAGTAAACAAAAAGAACGAAACAGAAAATCGGTTGAAAACTCCGAAACTCCTCAGCGCTCCCCATCGCCGCCGATTGGTGTGGGAAACTGATCGTGTTACAGAAAGTTTGGAACGAATGAAATGAATACATAACAAAAAGCGGCATTTGAAAGAGCGAGAGCGGCAGAGAACGACATGAAGCAACCGCGTTCGAAAACTGTCCTCGTCAGGGGAGGCCACGCGAGAAAACCGAAATCCTTCACACCATTTCCGAACCCGCGCGGCACCCTCCCTAACTCCTCTCCCACCGAGCGAAACAGGATCGCGGTAGAAATCGTTCGTAATCGTTCGGCGCGCATGATGTTAACACTAGATTTACAATGACTTCCACTAATGGACTGCATTTGATATCGTATTCGGGCGGGCTTCGTTGCGGCTCTGTCTCCCGTCCGTCGGAAAAAGCCGGCCGCCCCGCACACAAAGGACAGTTAACACGCACGTCAGTGGTTTTAGGGTTCCCCCAAGCAACAACAGCGACCAGGAACGGTAGCAGACACGCGGGAATTAGAAGCGACAACTAAATCATGAACGTTAAATCACTCTCAATTAAATTGAATTTGAGCACAATTTAGATTAGAATGCCCGTGCGTCCCAAAGACTTCCTTCCCTTCACTCTATCGATTCCTCGGCGCACACACACACACACACACACACACACACACATTAACTCGAGCGCCGACGACGACTTCCTCGCGCATTTCTGGGCGGTTCGGGAGGGGTGGTAAAAGGGTGCGCGAGTGCGGAGGTAGATAATGAAGCCAGCGGAAATTCCGGGGTCCCTGTTCTCCATTAAACTAAAGCACAAACAATTTCCCCACACCGTGGCGTTATGACACTTTGACATGCAAAGCCTACCGCGATGCAAGGAGCGATACGAGCCGCGAAGACAGAGAAAGCCGTGCACGACAGCAAGGGGTATAGGCGGCGGACAGGGAGCAAGTAAATAAGCACAGTGGCCGAGCCAGCCCCGTTCCGGTCGCGCCTTTGCCTTTGGCGAAATGATCATTTGGCCTGAACGAACGAAAGGGGTGCCGTTGTAATTAATTTGTCAAAAATAACTCACTTTTTCGCGAGCCTTTCCCACCGGTCCCAAAGCGGTGAGTTTAGTTGGTAAAATGCATCGTTTGCTTCACGAAATGTACGAGCGCGATTTGTACCGTTCACGCTTGTAAATTACATTTCGTCGGGACCGGCTGACACGAGCGGGCATGGAACAAAGCAAACGTAAGAACGTGCCCGGTCCGGTGGGCGCCCCGAAGAAAGCCCCGAAAACTAATTCCAAGAAACACTCGCGGCAAACTCGCGATCTTGAGGAGGGCCCCAAAAGGATCCGGGGCCGGCGCTTTCGTGTTGAGCCTGATTTTCGTGTCTCGTTACGCGGGCACGCCGAGGGCCGTGTGTTGGCATTTTCCTGTTGTTTCCAACGGGCCGGGCACGCGATACGAGTTAGGAGAAAAATTATTGCCAGTTTGGAACTTATTATGTGTTTTGTTTGCCTAATTTCGATTAAGAAGCAATTCGCACCTGTTTCGGGCTGGTGGGATGGTGGCAGAACAGCGGGAAAAGTAGGGTTAATGTGTTTCTGCACAGTTTTTTTTTTTTCGTAGGAATTCAAGCCGGTATGATGCACGAAATAAATTGCAAAACTTTCTGATTCCAATGTGATAAGAAGAATGCTGTTATTACTACCGAATAATTTGTTAAGAAAGATGGGGTTACAAGTGATAACTAGTTAAAGCGAGTGAACTAACCATATTCAACAAACCATGGTCAACTAGTCACACATCCAGGTTGCAGTTTCCAAAGTCGCATTTAATCCAACAGCATGAAAAAAGGACGGGGATGTGTTACGTCAAGCGTGCGAAATTTAATTAGACTCCTTACGAAAAGCCATCCAGGCAATATTGGTCGGTGGAATTGAATAAACATCCGGGCCAATCGTTCAGCCAATCAAAACACCTCACAGCGACTTGCTGTGACTTGTCGGCCCCTTGGGGAGCATATGAATAGGAGCCTTTAATCGTTGAACACGATGTTGATATCAGTGATGTATAAAAATTGACTTTCTGACTCAATGATAAACTTTTTAGATTAGATATGTTTTAGATGCTAATATGTTGGCGTAAATGGTCAAAGGTGTACATATATTTGAAATCGCTTGAATGCGATGACTGCTGTTAGTATTAAGACGTGAGAAAGATCATATTTGAAGTATTTAGACGTGAGAGAGATCATATTTGCAATGTTGGAGAATGGAGTAGGAGAGTTGTGAGGGTTGTTTTATTTATAATCTGAAGCTTTGAATTTCATGTTATTGAAATGTAAAAAATGTTTATTTTTGCTTTATATTCTTCCTATAAATTCATGCAGTTCAAGGATAATACTTAATAAGGATTAGAATCAGCATTTCTTTTACAATTCTCAAAACTTTGTCAAAAGCTTGTGGGATACTTGTCAGTTGTGGGCAGCTTCGTGATTGAAGCTAACAACTTTTATTGTTTATTGATTAAATTACTAAATAGTCGCTTACTAGTTTAGACGAACAAACGTAGTTTCTGTTAGAGTCGCATGCATTTTATAGTAAAACAGTAGCTGTAACGTAAATCATTAAGGTGGAGGTCGAAAGATCGATGAAACGCATTTTATTCACCATGCTTCAACTCTGCTGCTCCCGTTTCACAGGCGACTCCAGCGATGCAACCGATCTCAGCGCATCACCCTTGAGCCAGATCAAGCTGTGCGATCAGCAGCAAATGATGGCCAAAGCGCAGCTACCCGTCACGTACGGGCTCGGCAGTCCCTCCAGTCCGGACAAATATCAACAGCAGTTAGCCAATTACCAGAGCCACATCAAGTCGCTGGACCTGGTCGCGGCTGCCACCCTCGAGCCGGCCTCTCCGCAGAGTGCGCTCCATCACCAGCTACCGTCGCATCATCATCTGCATCATCATCACAACCAACACCAACACCCGGCCACAGTACCTCACCTCCACCACGCGCACCACCAACATCACGCACACAATCACCTTCAGCAGCATTTGCATCAGCAGCAGCAACAGCAACCTCAACATCTTGCCCATCCCCATCAGCTACCATCGCCGACGCACCAGCAGCAGCACCATCTCACTGCACTGCACCACGCACAGCACCCTGCCCTGGGCCATCAGCCACCCCATCCGTCACTCGGTGAGCTCGAGTACATGAAGACGCTGAAGGAAACTAACAAATACTTCATCGATCGCAACTACCGCGCTGCCTCGTTGGGTTATGGCGGTGGGCGTGGAGGAAGTGACCCGGGTCCCCCCGAGGAAGGCTCCTCGGGTGGTGGTGGTGGTGGTGTGGCCGGTGGCGGCGAATACGAGGAAGATCTTTCATCCCCAACCGCCACCGGCGCTGGCAATGGCTCCGGTAGTCTAAAGCGCAAGTACGATCGCACGCGGGACGGTGAGGATCGACCCGGCGGCAATGGCGACGGTGGCGTCCTGCTGCCGGACGGCTCCGAAAGCAATCCGACGTCCGACAGCTCCATTAACAAATATAATAAGCTGCATGAGTCAGCCGATAAATCAATTAGGGCTAATAGTTTCGATTATATGAAAAATTTCGACGAGCTTCGGGCCCGACAGGCTGCGGCCTACGAAGCGGAACAGCAGCATCATCATCATCAGCAACAGCAGCAACACCATCACCAACAGCTTCAGGTTCTTCATCAGCAGCAGCAACAGCAGCAGCAACAGCAGCAGACACAACAACACCTTTCGCAATCACAACATCCGCAGCAGACATCGCCATCGTCGGCCCAACAGCAGCAGCAGCAGCAGCAGCTCGGCTCGTCCGGAGGAAGCAACCCCGGGACGGAAGAGTACAATCCGCACCGGCAGTCGTCGGACAGTGGCGCGGACAAGGGCACAGACGACGGTGGTGTAAGTTATGCGTCCAGCGAAGAGCTTAACCAGACCACGTCCAGCGAGCAGGGCGAAAAGGTTGGCTCCGGCAGTGACGACGAAGGTAAGTTCTGCGCGGGATTCTATCTTTAAGAAGTACGTCACCATCTACCACGTCCATCTCCCGACTCCCGTTCCAGGAGGTGATGATAATTGCTCGAAAAAGAAGCATCGGCGCAATCGGACCACTTTCACCACCTACCAGCTGCACGAGCTGGAACGAGCCTTCGAGAAGAGCCACTACCCAGACGTCTACTCCCGGGAGGAGCTGGCGATGAAAGTCAATTTGCCGGAAGTCCGCGTACAGGTAGGTGTCTAACGAATGTATTGTACTGTGAGTTACTAACTGCTGAAGAAAACACAAATTTATGACAAACCACTCTCGGGGGATGTGGTCCGTTTCGGGAACGAAAAAAAAAACTGTTCTTCCGGACTCCGACATCTGGAGTAGGACGAACCGGTAGGTTGGATCGCCCGAATCGTTACCAATCATATTCAGCAGCACACACAATAGAAAATCATCTCGTTACATCGCTCGCATCGGATCAAACGAGAGAAGTTTCCCGAAACGAGGCAAAACACGCCCCTGCGTGCTGCGTGGTGGTTTGTTTGTTTTGTCATCTTCGGGAAATCTGCCTGCGGCTTCCAAATCTGCCATCCACTAAAGCGAACCCTCCGACGAGGCGTCGTAGGCGTCTGGTTCCGCCGGGTCAGTCACTTGCACTCTGTAACCCTCGTTTTATCTCGTTCCTAGTTTTTTTTTCTCCTCCCTGTATAAGTTGTCCACGCTTGCCACTTCCGGGGTGCGCAATGGCTGCTAAATCGCAGCGGTAATTGAGTTTTCAATTTACCATCATATGAATACGATTACGGCGGACGCTTGCCGCGGGGACATCAACCCCCTTTCTCAACCTGAGAGCATTCTTCCCTCGCGCTTAAATACGCGCTTTGGCGTAGGGAACGGATACGTCGCGATTTATTAAAATTTTGTAATTGTTGCGTTTTGACGTTTCCTCTTGCTGCGAGAAGCATCACGTTTAACGAGTCGCACAAGCAGTTCTAGCCCCCGGCATCTGTGCGCATCTAAGCGCAGACACTGTAAAATGTGGGGTTATGTTCTCGGTCAGCTTGATGTAATTTCGGTATAATTGGTTTTTCTTGATATTTTAGAACTTTTCTCAGAAATTTTTCGGAGAATGAAAGAGGTTTCTTAAATGAAAAAATTTAAATGATTTATTTTTTAATCAATTAAACTACGGAATGATGGTCACATAATTTTTATTTCACGCAAACTCTTCTAAACTTTTAGTATTACAATTGGTAACAGGTATTTAACTTGCTGTTTCTATGGAATATTTAAATGTGAAAATAAAATGAAGTAGAATTTGAAAACTTGTAGTATATCTTCAAATCATCTCCGATCGTATACAAAAAAATCGCCAATTGAGTTTATAATTCGGAAAACCAAAGGTTTAAAACACTTTTCCAATAAAAAGTGGTTCAAAATGTATGGTTAAAAAAACTCACATCTAAGTGATTCCAATACTTTTCAGTCGAACAATACATCATCATGGCCCACTTGACTCGCGATATAAACTGTCATAATCGAATTTTAATAACCACGCGCACGGTAAACACAAATCTGTAAAAGCAGTTGGTCTTTATATAAAAAAAAGACCGGCAAACACTTCCAGCGGGACTTAGCGCACACTTTACGCTGCACCCTCATTACGTGGCCCTGCGTCACGCATCTGTCAATATTTTCGCGTGTCAAACTCCAGGAGTTCGAGTATCCTTCTGTTAATTTCCCTTTTCGGGTGGGAAACCTCTCGTACAACACCAGCATCACACCCTCCTAGAGATAGGTTCCCTCCAGTTTTGGCGACATATTTAGGGGCTTATTGGAATCAAATATTAGCTTGACTTTATGATTTCATTATTTGCGTTGCTATCAGTCTCCATTTGGGATTAATCGTTCGTATTCAACTTGAATCTCTTATCGTAGATTCCAGCTGATCAGATCGGATGTTATCATACCCAACTACCCCATATGGTAAAGAACAGCGATTGATTGTTACAGCTGCTCCCACAAAAGATTCCACCACCTAGCTTATGACGCGATGCATTTCACAAGCACGCGCTCGAACGCTACTGTTAAGTCAAATGACGATAATGCACGCGGAAGGGGCCATCGGATCCAATCCCGCCCAGCCGCTTGTATTGGACAGAAAAATGCACTCACTGCCACCGTGTGTCGCGTGTCGTTCGTACCGGGTGAAGCAGAATGCACCCGGGCACCGTGCCACTCCAGTCCGGTGGCATCAGCTGTCAAGGGTAATAACTGCCCCGGGCCGCGCTGGGTGACTGGAAACCACCAACAGCTAAAGTGACTCCGCGAGACACGTTCGCGATTGCAATTTGGTGGAGCAACAATACTGGGAAATTGTGGATGGCTCCTCAGTTCCCGTATGGAACAGCAGGGTTTGGGGTAATGGCGGCGGGGGTGGCGACGACCCTGCGGAGAACCTGGACCTGTTTAGTCAATACCGACTGGCAGCACTTGGCTGCACGTGGGGTTCACGCAGGTCCGCCGCCCTGCGAGACGGGCGTTGTTTGTGGAAGCGAAATTGAATTTCGCGTTTCACCGGAACATAACCTCAAAATGACGTTTCGTCACAGGCACTAGCATCGCACCGAATTAATTTCCATCCCCACGCAAACACACGGGTGTGACTTCGCGGTGCCTCCGTTTTAACTGTCAATTTTTAAACTCACTTGGAAAACTTTTGGAGTTTTCGATGCCTTTGGCTGGATTGGGTTGGGAGTTGTGTGCAGAACAAAAAATGTTGTTCTAATCGAATTTTTCACAACCTCTCGCTCGTGTTGCCGTCCTGTTGCCGCCCGCTGACGACACATCATAAATTGATGTCGAACTGACGTGGGAGCCGGAAAACTTTTCACCCCAAGTCGGAGGTCGGCAAGGTTCAGTTTTCCAGAATTCAGTGCTCTTTCGGAGTAGCAGCACACGGTATGAACAGTAAAAAAACAACATCATCCCGATCAAACACCTCACGATTCTCGAATGGCTGTTGCACGTTCGATGACAGCAGCAACAGCGGAGTGGGAGGAAAAACGTTTGCCGGGACGGCTCTACAGGGCACTTTTCAAACCGAAAACATAATCCAATTTTGGTCGAATGTTATTTATTCAAATTCAATTTACCAACGCTCGGCCAACCCAACCGACCCGGAGCGGGTCGTCTGTGCGCATGTGCTCCGTTTGTAAAGTTAAAAGAGCGTTTTATGGTCTACTTTTCGGTCCCGATTCGGCAAAGTAACAACAACACCAACAAAAAAGACCCACTCACACAAATCTCACACTAAACGCAATTGACAGGGGGATGAAAAGCGGGCGCCTAACTGCAAGAAGAAAAAAGCCAACCCGTAGAAATAACAATTTGAGGTAAAATCACGCCTAAAAGTAAACAACCGAGCCGGGCGCGTCAAGTTGTTGTGTACGCGAATGTCCTAAAAGCGTACACCCGAAGCGCGCACTTTTTTTTAACCGTTCGCACACCCGGCCCATTCCGGCTCGTCCCGGCCATGTTTTAGTTCGGGCGAAAAGTTAGCGAAAAGCAATTTCAATCCCCGGTGTCGCTGCAAAAATCGTTTAGTGATTTTGACGAATGATGCCGGGGCATGCGATTCATTCGCGCTCGCACCGCTAACGACGAGGAACGGCGCGCTTTTTCTCAAAATTACCACGATTCCATTAAATGTAGTTTTGATTTATGCCACCGGTTCCGTCCCGTGCCGGGTATGGAATTCCTATTTATGGGCGGACTAAATTCCGGTGTAAATGCTAACTGCGTGCCGCTGAAAGCATCCTCCGCCCGAAGGTCCATTTCGGGCCCAAAATGAACAAATGAAGACATTTGGATTTTGTAATGTTATTTTGAAACATCGATCGATTGGAAGTCGATCGATTGATCGAGTTGAAGCGATCATGAAATTAAGTTTTTTTTACAAATATGTTAATTTTTTACCGTCAAAATTCAGAATAATAAACACCAAGGGAGTATAAATCTAGCTGCTTGTTTTTATTTTGAACAAGTCTGCGTCTAATGAGGACTTGGGAGCTCGGGTGGCTAGAAGTATAGAAGTATAGAATGAAACATGTCCTCTCGCTCTCATGTCATGTCCTCTCGCATCAAAATTTGTACAAAAATTTTATGTAAAATACAAAACGATACAAAGCATTTCAAAACACTAAAGATATACGTATTGAGTAAGAGTGAGTGAGTGAGTTAAATCTTAGTAATGAAAAGAGTGAGTTAACTCCTAACATATAAATTTAATGACTTTTTAGGGAGTCGTTATAATCAAACTTACTCACGAGTGAGTAACAACCGGTCGTAGGGAGCCGAATCTCAAACGAGTGAGTCGATCCGTTCCGAATTCCAATGGTGAGTGAGTCAGAGTGAGTTAACTCCTTTGAAAAAGCTGATATTCTCATCTTTACAAAACACAAGGAAAGGTGGGAAAGCTTTTCGTGATTTTTTGAGGATAAATGCATCCAGCGCTACGGTTAAAGCTCATTATTTTAGCGTTACGTTATTTATGGATGCCGTTCAATTTATAAATATTTCTTCTCTGTAGTCACTTTTACTATGAATTTCACAAGAATGACAGATGAAATATATTATCTGTTTTTAGTTACATCAACGCTGCAGATTTCTATTTTATATTTCTGTATTTTTGTGTACAAAACTCCATGTTATCACGATTGTTTATATAACTAAATTAATATATTATTAAATTTTCATAAGTAAAATTGCAATTCTCCCGAAACTCAAAATTACACATTTCCTTTCCCTCGATCACTACATGCGACTCAATGAAGTTTCATGTATTAATGACATTTCAATAACAATCGAAAACCGGGTAGTCTTTTGTAACGCCTAATGATGAAATCGTTATGCGTGGAGTTGTTTGGCTGTGCGCTGCCTGCATTTTCCGTCTGTGGTAATGATTAATTATGTTTGTTGAGTAACGCTCGCTTAACGATTTAACTAGATACAGCAAAGGGGAGCTTGTGAGCCGGTAGATTTGTTGGCGGGAAATTTAATTACATTTTTTTTATATCGTCCTGATTACCGTTCCATTGATCGATCACGATTGATAAGCGAGTTTCCCTTCATGTGTAATTAAAAATTACGACCAAATGAAGCCAAAGCCCCGTGTGTTTGTGTGTGTGCGTGTGGGTAGGATATCGATTGTTCTGTCATATGGATCGTTGGAATAATAACGCAGCGCGGGTAAAACGGAGCCGACGGAGTGTCCAGCAGTCAATAGAGCCTGATCGATCGAGCCTGTCACGTCAAATTAGCATAATAGATACTGGAACAATTATAACGAATTATACTGCCCGGCGCGCCTGGCGGGGGGGAAGGAACGCGAGGTGGGTAAAAAATAACATGGTAATTGACCCCCCGTTATCAAGCGTAACGTGGTGAAGCAGCAGGGCGTTTCTCATCCTTTGCTGCCCGTAGCCCACCTGCAACAAGATCCACAAGGACGCCCATTCCCCCTCGCGAAGCCAATTAGGCTTCGGCTCAAATGCGTTGCATGTGCATGCGATGCGCTTGCATTTGTGTTTGCGAAAGAAAGCAAAAGGCACACTCTCACACACAGTAGTTGCTCGCACCCGCGGCACGATACCCCCCGGGCCGGCCACTTCACATCGTTTAGCAATCACGATTGCACCGAAAGTACAATTGAGTTTAATTTAATTTAAATTGAGCTTTGATTTAATTTCTTCCGAACGAACCATTGCACCGCGAGTTGCATCGTATGCAAAAATGCCATTATGAAAATTGAAAAAGTGCACCGACCACCCTGGGTGGGTGGCTGGGTGGGCCGCAGTAGGAAAACAAACTAGACCGCGCCCGGCGAAACGATTGCCGTGTAATGGGGCAGGCTGCTCTGGCAGCTCCGACATGGGGCCGCGACTTTCTTTCAATTATTTCCAGCACCGCATGCACCGGCGCTGCACGGAGACCGGCAAGCCGGCGTGTTTGATAGTGTGCATGGGCAATTAGCGTTTCACGGGCGAGCATTCCCGGCCGGGCACGTCCTGTTTGTTTAGCGCCCTGTACCTACCGTGGGTAGACTTTGTGGCGTTCTCGAACTCGGTCCGTAATTGCTCTTTTATTTTCTCCGTTAATTGATCCGGACCCGAACCCGTACGGGTGGGGCATTTCAAATCAAAATTTAATAAGCAAAAGGACACAATAATTAAACAGTCATAAATAATCACATTCACGTGCGATCACGCAAAGCGCAATCGAAGCAGCCGGGTGCGCTGGTGACATCGTCCCGTGAAGTGCACAGTGGGCCATGATTTTGACAGGTTGCAGCTCCGATTGCACTAACACACACATACACTAGCGCGGAGCTGCAATTAAGTTGTTCCACGGCCGAGGAGGGTGGTTTCCGAATAGAAAACTACACAAAGTTTCACATTTCCATCGGTAGCAAAGTGTGGGTAAATGCGGCCACACCGTATCACAAACAGAAGTCTGCTGGAAAACGTTGCCGGTCACATGATAAAAAGCAATTCCCGCCGGTGTGGTCCACCTCGGCCGCGCCAGACAGCGTTGCCTGGCGAGCGACACTTTAGATAGCATCTTCAAATAGTTCACATTAGTTGAAATAATTAAATTAATTAGTGTCGCTCCCTTTCACGTGCGTTTTCATACCCGGCCGTGGCTGTTTGCGCGAGCAGGCTTCACCGTCGTCGGCACTGAGAGTGATATGGTGTGTGCGGAGGAGATGGGTTTACTTGGGCCGGCTTGACGTTATGCCTCCGTGACACGAGATTCGGCTAGCATTAATCGTAGCTCACGTGTGTGTTCGTCCCCTGTGCATTGTGGTCATACACAGACGCACGGTTTGAGTAAGGGCGCTAAAGTGTGTTGATGGGTTGGGTAATAATTTAATGTTTTGTTTTTAATTTGAAACATTCACACTGTAATAAGAGTTGATGGTGTCATTAAGCTTAAGTTTTGTGCTATCTGTTATTGACAAAACAGCACAAAACTTAAACGAATGCAAAGTTTTAATATTTTTACACTTTTCTCTCAAGGATTGCCATCATTATTTCCTTTTCTTGTATAATTTCTTCCTCATAGTTTAAATTTAAAAAAAAATCTAAACTCACAAAAGTTACGCATATTTGTCAAACCTTATATTAAATTCAATCCGAATGTCAATTTTGTAGTAATTTCAGAACTCAACTTAATTTGACTAATCCACTAGCAATTAGTGTCTAGCTTTAGTCGATACTCATCACAAATTTATGTGTGAAGCATATAGTTAAAGTCAGTAGAATACTTATTAGAGTCTAAACACTGTTGACTGTTTTTAACATAAGCTCTCTTAAACTGTTTTAATGTTGACAGTTTTGAGATTGAACTTTTGTCAGTTTTTTCAGTGACATAGTACTCAATTTTCAAATGTGAATACTCATTTATCATATCTTTAATCATATAAAGACTATTTGCTCTTTTACTGTTAGTAGAGAAGAAGAAATAGAAGATTTTAGAGAGGAAAGCTAGACGTAAAAGATCTCTCTTCGTAAAGGTCTCTCTTAACTCAAGTGAACTTTCGCCGCTTTCTCACTCCTTTCGAGAAAGAGTTCAGACGACCAAACCCACTTCGAAATAATCTCCCAAATCCACAAACTCATTATTTGCTGCCCGCCAATTATAGATTAATCGTGTTTGTCGTGTTGTTTCGTGTTTTTTTTTTTGCATTTCATCCACTCCTTTCTTCGTGCCTAAGCCACTGTCGACTCCAACAGGCGCCTTTACCAGCAGCCAAGCGCTGTCACTTGATCGCCGTCACCGTTCAGCGCGATAATCAATAAAAGTGTCACAAATTAACGCCGAAAGAAAGAGCAATTAATCAATCGCACCGGAAGATCTGATTTGTCGTTAATTTGTACACTTAATTGGAGTGCTTGGTTGGACCACCGATGGCCAGCGTCGCGAGAGGTGGGAAGATTTGGAGGTCGTCCCAAACCCCCGAAACATACACACACAGACACATGCATCATTATCGTTTTCCAGCGATGCGTCTCGGGCTAGGCGAGCGTGGGCCGCTTCTGCAGTAATCTGCTTCAATCACTCAAACTTCCCACCGCGGCCACGGGCCGCACGGGCCGTAAATCCCTTTTGCCGAAGCTCCGGTAATTTACCAGCTATTTGTCTATCGAAAGAAGGATTACAATTAGCGGAGCTGTCACTGTCACGTGAGTACGGCTGCGTGCGCCCTCCCCGTGACCGTGATCTCGCATCTTATCGAGTCGCTCCATCGGGTCTCGAACGCTCGAGATAGCTGTCAAGTGGTTTTTCCATCCGTATGCACGCGAGGAAAGCGGACAAGGAAAGCAACTCGCTGCTATTATGTTGGTGAAGAATTGGAACGACACACAGGGAGAGAAGGCAGGGCTGGAACGGGAAATTCAAACAGGAAAATAAAAGCGAACCCCGAAAGAGCCGCTCCCGAAGGGTGGGAGGTGGAACGAAGCACGGCGGGAAGGAAACGAGAAAAAGTCAATCAAATCGAAAGATCAGAAGACGCAGGCAACGACGACGCACGGCCGAAGATGGATCCAATTTCTTCCGACCCGTGCCGAAGCGAGACCGACCGCTGCAGACGAAACGGAGAACGGGAAATTGAATAATCCGACTCTTCTCTAGGTCGTTCCCGGGGTTTTGTGTTTGTGACGCCCACGTACACCAAGGGGGGCGGCTCTATTGGCCTCGTCGGAATGTGATTTTCCTCGTGCCCGTTTGGCTCTTATCGTAATCTGGTCGGGCGGAAGGTTTTCCTCCCAGAGGTGGGCACGCTGGGCTATTTGTTTCCATTCCGCCCGACGCACCGGGAATATCTACATTTAACGAGATCGATTGAGCGAAATGCGATTTACAAAATTTCATAACCGTTAATCCCATCGTTTTGTCCGGGGGTTTTTTGTTTGTAAGCGTCGGCGTATCGGTGAGCTGAAGGATGCGTGCAACGAGAGAGAGAGAGAGAGAGAGAGAGAGAGAGAGAGAGAGAGAGAGAGAGAGAGAGAGAGAGAGCAGCGCCCAGACCGCATCGGAAGGGCCAACAAAACACTGACGCAACGCAAATCCCGATTAAATTACGCCTGACGGGTTATTTGGGATCGGGATGGCACTTTGGGCGGAGGCACACGCACGCGTTTCGCTGCCGGAGGGCGACCGGCTCGGACTTTGACGACGACGGCGAAGGGTGCGACTAGTGGCGCCCTGCTAGAACAGGGGTCTTCAGCGGGCGGCTTAGCGCGAAAGGAAACACATGTTTTCTCACACAATTACAAGAGATTAGGACATTTGTCACGATGCGCGTGAGATGTGATGAAGGTTTCCTTCTCGGTTGACTGTTGATGCTTGAAGGCGGCTAAGTACGGTGTGTACTTTGAGTTGTTTTTGTATTGGAGTTTGTTAAGATTATTGCAGCTTTTTATTTTTTCTTTTGTTACTAAGCAAAAGTCATCAAGAAATAGTAACTTTACAAAAGTAGCTCGAGTCTTGCACATTTTTCAGTATCATTTCTTTGTTTCTTTGTTTCTTAGATTTTTAATCCATTAAATATTATTAAATGCACTTAGGCACTAGCAATACGTCCATCAAGGCCGTCATACTTACAAATAAAACAATATTTTAAGCATAAAAATATATTAATTCATTGTCAAGCTCAAGCTTCGTTATACAGTCCGTAACATTTCACATGTATGTAAAAGTTTTTGACTCATTGATTCGTTTGGTTTTCGAAGTTAAAGACGAATTTCAATCAAAATTACATTGCATATATACCAAGTCTTGTCTAGGCTTATTATTTTGTTGTACACATTACGAGTGTTCGATCAGCCATGACTATAGATGGTTCAAAAGACTGTCTTTTCAGAATTATGACGAAAAAAGAATTTAAGAAAATCATGTTAGCAACAAAATACTATGAAGCAAAATACGAAAGTTTCGATGCAGATCCTGCAATCTGCATGATAAGAGTTATAAAGGGCCATAAACATCGTTCAAAAATATAATTATTGACTTTAAGGGCGTTCAAAACTACCTGCATTTTTAACGAATTTAAAAAAGACCCCAGAAAAAATATTTTTTACTTAACTGTTATGTTTTCGTTCAGTTCTGTTACATGGAGCAAATTTGTCCATGGCGAAGAAAATAGTAATAGTGATTGTAAAAATGTGTAAAAATCCTCAAATGGTATATTTTGTTGTTCACTACAACTTAATAGAGCATCACTATCTACTTCTTGAAGTTTTTATTTTATTCTCCAAATCAGAATGAAAATACTTGTTGAATATTAAAAGATTGCCACGCAAAAACACTACGAAAATAACGTCTTAACTTTGATATCTCACCTCGACAAAAGCACCAATTTGTTTCGTAAATTGCACCACAATAGAGAACGCCGCTACAGAACCGTGTGTAAAGAACGCTCCGGGAGCTGGGATTCTTATTCGTTCTCGCGCAATCGTGCGCATCCAAGCGTTCGTTAATCATCGCGTTACGCTTTCCACACCGACACCGAGCGGACAA
This sequence comes from Anopheles dirus, assembly GCA_000349145.1. Lineage (NCBI taxonomy): Eukaryota > Metazoa > Arthropoda > Insecta > Diptera > Culicidae > Anopheles > Anopheles dirus. Next base: position 5,229,584 of record KB672791.1, on the reverse strand, counting down.
ATTCTCTCTCTATGTGTGTGTGCGTGATACATCCCCTAATATCGAGCAGGCATGGGGGGAGCGCTCGCAGTTAAATGGCATGGAAAAACCGTGGATCAAAGTGTGCGTCGGAGCAGGCGAGAGCGTGAGTGAGAAGAACGACCCAAAAAGGGGAGTAGTTGATTGCGTTTAGATCGAGTTTTCCCTCATCTCGGGCACGGTTCGCGTTGGTCCAGCCTGGATAACTCTCTCGCAGCCGTGTTTGATGTCGTCGTCGTCGTCATCGTTGTACGGAAAAGAAAATGGCTACCACAAGCTGACGAGGGCTGGCCTCGTTGTGATGCTGGAGGCGCAACGACGACGAACGGACGAACGAACGAACGAACGAAGCACAATGGTTTACCGCTTAATCGACGGGTAATCAAATTATTCCTTTTAATGAACGCGCTCTCGGTGACGATGACGGTGTGTTCGAGTGCGTTGACCGTTGCGAAACTTTCCAATACTGCACCCTGTCAATTAAGCTGAACTGTGCGGAACGATCGAACAACGAGCTCCACTAGCTGCAGCATCAGCGAGGATGTTCGAAAGAGAGAGAGAGAGAGAGAGAGAGAGAGAGAAAAGAGAGAGAGAGAGAGAGAGAGAAAGGGCAAGAACTAAAGTCCGGTTCGGTTTTGGCGTTGATTATTTAATTTACTCATTCGATTTCATTTCAAACGCCTTGGCCGGTACGCACTCTGTCACCAGCAGGCTGGCAAACCCGGCCGGGGACGGTGCTGATGGCGTTGGGAACAAGCCCAAGCGCGAAGGACGATGTCAGGACGGCTCCTTGTCGCACCGGACCGGGGTAGAAAATTAATTCCCGAAGTCCCGACACGAATGACACCGTTACAGCTACACCAGCACACCGACCTAATGGACCACCTGAAGCGATGTACATGCCCATCACCCACCTTCACCCCTTGCCATGGGAGAAGGGGGGGGGGGGAGGCAGCACAACGAAATGCAGCGCATAATTATGTTTCAATCGGGGGTGCCGTGCTCGCGCGTTTTCCGAGCACGGACGTGGGTGGCGAGCGGAAATTGCTATTTAATTAGCTGGGCGAAGGCTGCGCCCGGTGCCGGAGAGTCCTTTCGGGAACGCTTGGGCCTGGGACGACGCCCAAAAAACCGCATCACACCGATTGATGCAGGCGTGAGGCTTTTGAAGCGTTGTGGTGACGGTGTTTAACAAAAAAGAAAAAAAGAAACAACGTAAACTACCGAAAGCAATTACTGCGAGCGGAACTCGCTGGAAACGTTCTGGTTTTGTCTTCTTTTATGTGGATAAAGGCGGAGCTCGTGGAGCCCTTTGTATTATATGCAATTCTTTTACAATGTAAGCTAATATTTGGTAGATTAAGAAACAGGAACAATTTCAAATGAAATACGATGAAAACAATGTAGTAAGCAAGTAATGCTAATAATTTAGAACAATTAATGATCGAATATTATTTTTACGTTGGTTTGGTTCATTGGTTACTCATTGGTGGTATACATTTTAACATTGTTTGTTTGTAGATAACTTTGATAATGTTCTTATGTTCATGAGGTACTTTGCAATTCATCCCGAAGGTTCCAAGTGGGCTATTCCTTCTTGTCGAAGATTATTTGTTAGAAGAGGTTAATTTTTGGATGTTTTTACAATAATATCGCTATTAACGTTCTCGAAATTACATTTCTTTATGCAATGTTATTGAAAATAAAATTAAAAATATTAAATTTTAATTTAAATTTAAATTGAATATGTCATTTTAGAGTAATTACAAATAACGAGGCTCATAAGCACACAACCATACAGATGATTACTATTGCATGAAACAATCTGAAGAAAAGAAAAAACAATCTAAAATGCATACGATCAAAAGGTGCAAATTACCAATAGATTACGGGATTTAGTCGAATCATTATTATTTTAAAATATCCACTCTTCCAAGGAATCATCTGCTAATTCAACTCATTAGACACATCTCTTGTAAATATATTATATACAAGACTAAATTACCCATTGCATAATGCAAATGTGCATGGATATCAAGCTCAACGAGGGTTAGGACCCAGCTTAAAGATAAAGTTTCGTCACTGTCTTACTGGTTTTCATCGCCTTTCTGATTACTCAAAAGCTATAAGAAATGAATCATATTTTATTACCCAACATTGTACATAAACAATTTACTACATTGCAGTTATATGTTCATAAATACCGGGAAAAAAGAAGCTAAACATTCGCACACATTGAGATTGCTAATATTAAATGAAATATTTGACTTCAATAAAGTATTACACTTGCTTTTTTATCCATGAGCCTTATTAGTAAACCATTCTGAAGACCTCAATCACCTCAAGTACGGAAATAAGCTAACACACATAACTTAAATCCAAATTAAATCCTTCTTGGAGCAGGTTACTTATTTTATTAGATAACAATACATTCGATATCAAATCTGCGCACATCTCTTATGAATATATTCTACTAATGCGTTTCCCGTTCTACCCTATTAGTTTATGAACCCGTCTTCAATCCTCGCAATCAACCAGCGACCGATGCGATAAGAATTGTCTCATAAACATCACGCAAGCACCGTACAATCCACTAAACGGCTGCTAAATCCTCCATCAAAGCGATTACATCGTGCGCTTAACGTGCCCAGTTTACGACCCTTAACCACCGCTCGAACCGAAGATTTAACACAGCTCGCACGCTGTTTAACTACATACTTGCAAGCCGCCATTCGATGTCGCCCGAGAACGGTCCGTGCAAAAAAGTAATTGGAGCGATATTTGCATGTATACAACCGCGTTACGCTGTACATTATTTTCCATTTATCACTATCCGCACGCTGGAAATTGCAACAATAAACTTTCGTATTTATCTCCGATCGAACGGAGCGATTGGACGTGAGCAGGTGGACGCGAGAGGCTGTTTCATAGCAAGAGGCAGTCGCCTATGCCGATAAGGGTCGCCCAACCCCAAGCTCCTGCCTCCATTCGTGAGGAAAGCTTTCCGTCGAAACGGGCAATAAGCGGGAAAACTCACGCACCACATAGCTGTTGCCGTTGACGCAATGCTTTTTTTCTGCATCCCCATTCGAAGGAAAAGCATTTACATTAACTCATTTCCTCCCGCGGGGGATTGAAGGAAGGGCGCGTGATTATTGCTAATAAAATTAGCTCACCGTGCCCATTAGCGATGAAGTTAGTATTTAACGCGAACCGTTTGTTCACACACACACACAGAGAACGCAGCGACACGTTTTAAGCGAGTTGTTGCCGTTTCGAGCCAAACAAACTTGGGGAGGAATTCGGAATCGATCGAGCACTTTCCAGCCAGAAAAGTGATCACGTGTCTTGATGTTGTGTTTCCTAGGGTTGGGCGGTTGTTTGATTTGGTTGCAGCGAAATATGACAATGTCTGCGTGTGGTAAAGGAAGACCCGAAACACTTTCCCCGTGCATGCAAAGGTATGCGCGAGACAAATGGGTTCGGCTGTGCGATTCTCTGGCCCAGTTCCTGACGGCCGCTTCGGGCTCGGCTGGTTTGCGTTTTGCTTTCGATACATGTGTGTAAAAAAGTCGCCCGGGGGGCCTGGGGGCAAACAATAATAATAATATGTTTGGGTCACGGGTTGCGATTTGAAATCGAAATTCCACCCCAACCTCACCGCCCGGTCTCGGATTCGGCAGCGGCATAACAAATGGCGGATATAACTTTCCTGTGTCATTTTGTTTTATTACACGCTAGCGCTTTATGGGAGTTTAATACGCAAAAGGACAGAAATCGATGCATGAGGCCGGGTATGCGATGGCATGTTATGGTCCCGACGCTCGACACATGCATCCCCATATGCGAGTTTTCATGCAGCATACACAGCCACACGCACGAGAGCTCGCGGCTCCGAAAAGGACACTACCCGTAAGACATTCGCCTGTGGCGAATGATTATTCATAAATCACGAAACATTTCGAGCGATCGAGTTCAAGGAGGTGAGGTGTGTGTGTGTTGGAGTTTGGGTACACATGAATTTTATAAACAGTTTTATTGAACTAATTCTATCAGACCTGTGCGACGCCGATAACCTTGGAACGTTGTCCAAGGGACGTTTGTCGGGAAGGAATTCTTTCCGATGTCCTGTATGCCAAACGTTAATTAAAATTCCCAAGTAAGCATGTTTTCATAAGGATCACCTTTATCTTAAACATTTTCTTTACTCTTCTCTCTGTTGCCTGCTCGAATTTACATGTGTACGAACATCCAAACGAATGCATAATTCCACTCAAATCATAACGCCGCACCGGCACCGACCGTAATAGAATTACCACCTCCGTCACGGTGCTCCCGCCGCTTTACGACACCGATTAGGACGCTTTCCTTTCGTCCTTTCCTGCTTTCCTGTCGCTTTCCTTTGTGCAGACCCAGGCCCAACCGTCCGTCCGAATATGTTCGCTCCTAATCATTCGGTAATAAAAATCATTAAATTTAATTTTCTTGTTTATCAACCGTTCCGGCTCACGGCAAACGGCGTCCCGGCATTCTGCGTCACACACACACACACACACACACACACACACACACACCTTTCACCGCGGTTTGAAAGGTGATGATGGTTGCGGACATTTCACCCATACCAGCACAAGGACCACGGGCAAATCATGCCCCCACAGAAGCTAGATGTGTGCAAAAGGGACGAAGGAGGGCCTTGTGGAGCAACCCATCAAACTGACCACGGGACAAAGGTGATGGATGAATGTTGATTTCATTAGGAACCCGTTCACGAGTCAACGGCAGCGTTCGTCCTGCCTGCTGGGCCCGATAAAACCACGCCAAACATTCGACCGAAGTTTTTGGCTCACGTAAGGGTCGTTTTCCCCCCCTTTCAAGGAGTAGAAAGTTCCCGTGCGTGAAGGTGTAATAATAATAAAAAGCCACTCATTACACAGCGCGCGTGCTGGGAGGGAGCTAGCAACGAAAAAAAAACCCTCACACACAACAAACAGGGACCTTTTGCCCCCAACTCCAACCAAAGCTCAGGCACGATTATGGCTATTAGCATTATCTTTATGAATTTCCATATTAAATATGGGAATAAATTGTGTTGGGTGGCGCACCGTGCCGGTTTCTGCAATTTTGTCACATCAAGGACTTCGCCCACCATGTCGTTGTCGTCGGCCCTGTTCGGCCGAATCCTGCGTGTGCAGCGCCGAAAACTCGCGCAATAAAAGCGCAAATAAATTTGATAGATTTATTCACCCTCGCGGCAAGCAGACGGACGCACGCACGCACGCAGTGGAGCAGCTTTTCAACGGTTCCGGCATCCGGTCTCGTATGTGAACGCATTCCGTTCCGAAATAAAGGACCAATTTATGAATTAGAATTACGGCCCGGCCCGTGGTTGTGTAGTAGGCGGCGGTTGCCAGCTGCTGGCTACTCACACACTGTCACACACTGTCAGCGTCCATGAGGGATGACAATAAATATTTTATTCGTATCGCTAGTTTTATTGCGGACGTATGCGAACACGACGCCGCACGGTGAGTGCGAATGTGCGCCGCGACTCATGTCCTGGAATTGTCGTAATGCGCCGGCTGGTTTTATTGGCTCGACAAACGAACCGAACGGTTTGTTTGCCTATTTTCAGTATCGACAGATCTTTGTATGAATCACAATATATTTGAAGCATGTTAAAGAGGAGCTAACTTAAACAAAAAAGAGCCCAACAATAACTCTTTAAATTGTTCCGACAAAAAAAAACACAAAATAAAACAAAACCTCACCCGGAAGTTGGCCTGCGCTCGCCAAATCGGCTGTATGATTTATGCTTGCCTAGCTCAAGCTCTCCTCGCGTACGAGCGAATCCTTTCCGTATTAATTTTCTTCTATTCAAAGCGCCACCGCGCAAACACAACCCCGCGAGATTATAATTCAATTAACCCACCCGCTTCGTCCCGCTTTTGGGGTCTTAAGGGTAAACCTTTCCGTCCGTGGTTTTTTTTTTTTGTTCTTGTTGTTGCTGTGTCTTCGGTTTGCATACGCCCTGCCCTGCCCCCTAGAACATAGACTTTCCTTTCTTTTCTCTTCCATTCGAACCGCCGGCTTCCGGCGGCACGGTAAGCCGGCATATCAAAGCCGCGGACCGCGAACGCGCGGAGGCATAACGTGACGGCACGAATTATCGGAGCGGGAGAAAATTGTACGTTATGCGATATTTTAATTCACGGCCATCGTAAAGCAACCGAATGGAGCTAACCGGCGCGCCGAGACGCTTATCGCGTCTTGCAATTAGTTGTGGTTTATTAAGGAAGCGATTATCGTACTGCCGGAGGAAATTGCTATACGATTTGCAGCAGCGATTTTTTTATTGCAATCTTTTAAATGAAGTGTAAATTTCTTCCAATAAGCAACCCCCACTGTGCTCGCTGCCATTAGCTTATTAGCTGGTGGAAGGTAGAAAAAAGAGGAAAATATCGAAACAGCTCCGCGATTGGCTGCCGGGTCTTACGCGCAAAAGTGTCACCGGAGTTGACTTTTGGCATTGTGGTCTCGTCCCGAGCGGGCGTGTGATGGAAAACATTTCCATCGAACTGAGCGATGCAGCTGTTGGCTGCTTCCACAGGACCCGCCCGACCCACGGAGTCCTCGATTCGGTGGTTCATATTTCGCTCGCCGATTGTTCTTGGCCCTTGCCGCGTTTTGCGTCCGCCGAAAACAGTGAAAGGGGTTAAGTATTTAATCGACAAACAAAGAACGTACCCTGCGCGACAAGAGCCCTAATTAAACAAAATTCTGCAAATTACCTTCTGCCCTTGGATCTGGCCGCCATTGTGTGTGTGTGCCTTATGTGGCGCTTCTACCTTCCTGCATTCGCGCTACCTGATCCTGATCGCCTTCTTTTTGAGCATCGCTGATCCCACCGAAAGCAATGAAGAGGAAGCCAACAACAACAACAGCCACAGCGAAGACATGACAAACAATCGCGTAAACAAACATCAATCACGTAATTGTGGGGCAATATAGGAAACACAATCGAGACCGGGTACGACCTTTCGGCGTGGTTTATGCCCCGCAAACGGCGCAAAACACAGCTGTCTGAAATTAAACCTGAATGAAGCGGACCCGGCACAGGCAAGGCGGGCTTCTTTAATCCTGTCCCGAGCCGAATGTGGCACCGCACACACACACACACACACATGGTGCGTATTTTAATTTCATTAGCTGCGCGAGGGCCTGCCCGGTTTGTTTTGACCTCCGCTGGAAACGAAAATCGACCTCATCGACCTCGACCGCGGGAAGAATGGGGAGCGGAATCGACGTGACGTAATTTGGGCCGTGCCACCAGCTCAGCGGTTCGCTCCGTGGCTGCATCATCCGATTTAATCGCTCGCGCCGAAAGTCTGCCGCCCGGTGCCGGGGTCGGGCTCCACCGAAATGTTGGATTAGCCGTAGTTTTCGGCGCGAATTATCAGCTCCGTTTAGCATCGCCCGCCGGCCAGCGCCAGCTGTCGTTTCCGGTGGGGCCGAGTGGTGTTTAAATGGAAACGCACGTGGAAGCGTTCAGCAATTATTGCTCGACCAGTTCGAGCGATGGATGGTGAAGGCGATGAAGGTGGTTTGGTCAATATGCTCACAAATAGAACTATAGTTGTTATGTAAGATTTAAAAACATTGTTTAGTTCTGAGCCAGGTTCTGTTGAAAGCAATCTTGAATGTAGAAATTTATATTTCAAAATTGATCCTTTAGTTGTTCAGTTAAGTTTTTACTCGTCAGCGCCGAATACCGACTCTTCCGTACGTTCCATGTATAAAAGAGGGTTTCGAGTTCGCTTCAAAATAAGCTACTGTTTAACTACTGAACAACAGCTGTTTAATGGTAGATTAAATCGAGTATGCCATCAAATATTTGTATTTTTGCGTGTATGATAGGCAGCAACGATTTTCCTATTGAAACCCAAGAATGGTAAGAACACATCGAATTTTTTTCTAGTTTTGTGTGGTTTAGGTGATGTTTCAACTAATGAACCTTAAACATTCCAAATTTGGGTTAATTCTTGAGAGCACGCCTATCACTTGCAAGATACCTCTCTTGCCAATGCCAGTGTTTTCAATGAACCCATTTGTAGCTGTCTTGAACGAATGTATCGTTCAATATGAGGTCTCATGTTGAACGATACATTGGTTGAACAATATAAATGAGAAGCGATGGTTAGATCTCTTCAATAAGTCAAATTAGCATCAAACGTAATGAGGCAGACGATAATTTGGTCGATAATTATATAAACTCACGTCTGTACAGTGATGTAGGATTGTTTCTCGGTTGAGCAAGAGGTTAGAAGTAAGCAGTTGATTAAACATTATTGCTGACTTGCTAGTATTTTGAGGGTTCTCAGAGAGTTTTCAAATATATTTCAAATTTGCTCATGAATTCCCTTTAATTTTATAGCATATGCTCAACACAGCACTCGTGTGTTTTTAGCGTCTAGTCTAGTCTAGAAACAACTAAAGGTGTGATTGTTCAATATAAGAAATTTGATAATCAATTGTTTCTGTTGAAAATTGTTTAAGCAGTGTAGTATTGTTTTCATTTTTCAATGAAAAATAAACTACTCTCATACATTTCAAGAAACAAATAACAACAAGTACTAGAAAAAAACAAAATAAATTGCCATTTATTCTAAGCATGGACCGCGTCCCGAATGTTCCACGAAACCACCACGTTCCGCTGAAAAAGCAACTTATTCAATTATGCCAGTAATGCTATCTATTGAGCGGATTGCTTAGTAATGCTTAATGAATTGACATTCCTGTTGTCACAATAATCAATAAAATATAAACAAATCAATCTCATTAATAATAACACCACACTATAAAATTGATCACTTCTGATCGTTTTCGCCAAAAACAGCATAATTGTACATTTGACTGGTTCAACTAATTGAATAAATTAAGTAAGCCCGAATCGACCCATTATCAATCGCTCGTTTGACGAATTAATTCATTGAAATGCACAACCTCATCGAACGAGTCAAAACGAGTGTGCACTTAATGGATATGCAAAATTAAGTTCAATTTAAGCTCGACCACTCGCCACCGACTTTCCGCATTGTTTTCGAGCCCTTATTACCTCATTAAAAATCAATTTGCCACTCAATTTGCTCCCAACGGCGTTCGCGTTTCTAGTTCGGCCGTGTCAAATAGTTTTTTAATCAACCCCACCCCACCCACCCTAACCACCTGACAGTGCATTCCACCGGCACGTGCTGTGCACCATGCACCGGGGAGTTCATTTGCGCCCGGGAGTAGGAAAGGAGCGTTTTCCGCCGGTGCCGGAAAAAGCCACACGCCGGAATGGAACGGCGCGGATCCGTCCACCTTCCGGATCGGCTCACTTCGCTTCGGGTTCCTTCGCGCGCCCTCTTTCTTCCGAACCCTCGGGACATTACACGTCGAAAGGGAAGCCGTGATGACCGTGCCAGTCAAGTTGGCCGCGACCCTCCCTCCAGCAGGGGTGCTGGATGCTGCCTCGTTTCGCGCTTCACTGACCGTTTTCGTACTGTTTGTTTTCGTATTCGGGCGGGGATGAAATTGAAATTTATTTTCATCCCCCTGGTTCCGACGCCCGTAAGAAATATCTTTTCGATAAAAATGAAAACGGGACAAAACAAAAAAAAGCCGGCGAAGGGTCACGGCACGGGATATTGAGGACAGTCTCTGTTCACCGTGAAATCAAGAATCGCCCGGACGAAGGTGGAGACGGAGAAGTGAACATCGTCATCAACCGTTCTGTTCGGTTGACTGAAGTTCAAAGTGTTTTTAGGTGCTGGCCGCCCGGAGGGTCGTGTGGCATCGCGCCGACGTCGCGCCGGCACCAGCTTCGGCACGGTGAAGTGAGCAAAGGTGTTTGCTTAAAGCGCACCCGCCCTATACGAGCTCACCCAGCCGTCTGAGATGAGTTTTGTTTGGTACTTAGCAAATAATTTGACAATTATTAAACTCTCCCTCCGTGTCTCGCGTGGCGTTTTGTGCTGGTCGGTGTTCAGCGTGGGTTCAGCGGTTCGATACGATCAGCAAACAAGGGGTTGACGATGTGGTATGTGACTTTTATCGTCGAAATGAGTATGTTTTTTGCTCACATTACAGGGATGTGAACATACATCTAACTAGGCTTTGAAAAACAAAACATTAATTGGAAAAAATCGACTGGCATACTTAGGTTTGGTCAGTATATAATTTTAGTTCAATTTCCTTGTATTTGACATTCAACACAAGACTATCCATGATCTTTAAGTAATTTTTCAAAGTATTAAAGTATGTCCAACGCGATTTTGAAGAAAAAAATCACGAACCTCTTGCAGTTTTCGCGGAGCAAATAAATCACTCTTGAACTCGAACGACTTTAAAATCGATTAATATTGTCGCCCAGTAATATAACAGTTTTGAGCTGAGTGAATTTCACTTCTAGGGTCTTAGGGACCGAAAAAATCGTATTATCAAGGTCCTTATGGACTTGTTTTAGTGCAAATGATGTGATAGGTACAAAGAGAGGACCAAATAGTTGGATGGGTTCAAAGTGGGACTCCTAATATACTCGTAAACGATGCAGAATTCCACAGATATAACACTTTCAATACTTATCTTACGGTTCTGATGTAAATTGGTACCACGATTCATATTTCGCAATAAGAACCTTGATATAACATATCTGAAAAATATTTTCTTGCTCGTGGCTTAACTCTTCTTAAGTCTTTGCTTTGGTGATGTACGTACAGAGCAAGAGAGTGTGTTTCGAACGTAAATTCGCATTCGATTCGTATATCAATAATGGGATCTTAAAAGAGGGTTGATTCTGTAAAAATAGTAAAAATTCTCATCACAGCAATGATCCCTAATCAGGACCAAACCGACACTGTTTTAAAATAATCAGTAGATCAGTAGAAACAGATCCTGCCCTTAACAAATGCTAAGGAGATAGATATCCAGAACAATTGGCACTTCATGTGTATGTATAATTATTAATCTTTATTATAAAGTTCTATATATGCATAAAATAAGTATTAAATTATTTTAAACCATTATGATATCACCTACATAAACACCCGAGTAATGCACAATAATTTATCTTCTTCTGTTTTTGTTTCAAACCAATAAGAAAATAGTCTCCTTCCGATATGATCCACTCGTAGCAGAACCGTATCATTCGTGCGATTTGAGACAATCGCCCAGGTGACATGGATCCGCCACGGTATGCCAATGATAAATTGAGCGCACAATTAATGTGAACCGTGCGGAAAACCGATTCGCTTCGGTTCTTAGTCCAACACCCAGCGCGTGCAATGCGTACAAAAACACCATTAGGAACGAAAAAAATATCTTCTCGCCGCACAGACCCTGTCGGGAAGGTTACCGGGAGGGATCAGCAGCAGTAGTGACTATAGCAGAGAGGAGCGAACAAAAAAACCCTCGACGATGATATTTTATCACAACTCCACCTACCCACAAACGTCACGAACAATCTGCCAAATTCCCATCGCGCCCAAATAATAAACTCCAAACGGTGGTGGATAAATCGATGGTCCCCGAAGGTCAAACCTGAATCGAGTGACCAATTTTGCACTGATGATACGCCATTTTTATGTCCGTGCAAAAAGTTTATGCCGAAAGGTCGGCTAACGTTCATTAGTGTGTGAAATTCACATAGCAATAGGCGGACAAATGATCCTTAATGGGAATGCAATAAGGAACTATTCCTTTCGACTAAGCTAATGATTAGGAGAACAACTTTTATGATGCAAAATAGGTTTCTCGAGTGGAAAACTCATAACTTGAGTTACAGCTGATAATTAACTTCCAATATTGTACATCCATTGCACGGACAGTTCAAAATGGTATCCCACGTCGGCACACATCAAGTGCAGCGGCAACCATGAAAGTGAACAATCATACCGCAGATGATGTCAAACGTTCCGCTTTTCTCACGGCCGGACACGGCTTCTGCTTGCACGTGCAGCCTCCCTGCCAGCTGGGCTCCCCGCAAGAAGGCTCACGTTGCACCATCTAAGGATCCGAGCCGACCACATGCGCTAATTATTCACCACGTCTTTGCGGAAACATCATCCACGCATAAGCGTCTCCGGTTACACACCGACGGATGCCGACGAATCTCAGCGACATCATAATCTCTGCGGGTAAAAGCGCAGGCGGAATGATACGGACTCCATGGCTGCGTGCGTTTGCTGGACACGAGCGACGGGCAGGAACACGAGAAGCACATGCGTCAAGAGTTTAATTAGTTTAGCGCACTCCTGCGCTCATATGCTCCTTTCAGCGATGCCTGCGAGCAGCCAGACCATATGGGAAATTTGGACGGGATTCGCTCAAGAGTCCTTCACAGTCGAGTACGCTCTACGTAGTTGACTCGATGGCTTGGGATGGAATCGAAGATTGACGGTTTAGAGTACTGGCAGCTTTGTTTGGTCTATTTTTGTTTCCATTCGAGTTGTATTAGAACACGAGTACGTTACTCAACAGCTGATTGAGTTCAGATTTGTTTGCAACTGCATGCCAACGTCGAATGTGCAGGAACACTTCAACCATCAATATTTTTGCAAATAACAAATCCAGAATCAATCATCATCTATTTCGGAGCAAACAACATTATTCAAAAGCTCTAAAAATCGAATGGAGAGCATGGCAGACTGCTGCTAGCGTGGCAAGGATATCGTCATTTACCCTCCATTCAAAACCATCAGACCGTAATTAGCTGAAACGCAAGAGATAAACATCCTTTTATGATTGTGAGCACAAATCTCACCGGTGTGAAAGGATCTCTTTACCGAAGCCACTTCGAGCAGCTTACCTCTGGTTCGGGTCTGGCTTCCAACAGCCCGCTTTCGACCCCTTCAAACGTAGAATGTAGTCAAAAACGGCGCGCAGGACCTTCAGGGCTCTTCACTCAGCAAGGGTCGTGATGATGGGCCTCTCGAAACGTGCTGGCAGATATATATATACATGTTCCTGTTGTTGTGTATTTTTCTTTCCACCCTGTAGTGTTGTATTGTTGTTGAATATCCAGCGTTACATGTCACCTCAACATAATCGCCATTATCGCGCCTTTCCGATCACACCTCACAATGTGCATCGTCATTTGGTTCCTCAACTTCGTGCCTAATGCGTCTCGGTGCGCCCTAGTTTGGTTCGGGGTTTTTTTTACTCTGTAACTGCTGGTAAAATAAACCATTAGATAGATAACGATGAGCCGTGTAGGTCCTTCAGATCGATCGACGCCTTTTGGCAATGGTAAGGGGTAAATGTAAATATGTTGATGATGATATATGCTGCCGACATGATCACTCGGTGTCCCGGTTTTTCTGCTTATCATCGTGATGCGAATAGTAGCGAAGGGTGCTGTGTGTGTGATCTTAATTACCCATAATTTGATAATTGACATACGGAAGTTTAAAGAGGGTAGATGATCTGTTGAAAGGAATGGAATGCAAAAAATCATATTTATCAAGTACGTCGTGTTACATCATTTGTCATTTGCTTTATAATACTAAATCTATCTCTTTCTGTTAATAGAGATTCAATAACTTAGATCATCAATGCGTAGAGTATGCACCACATGTATGAAAACTGGTATGTTCATAAAATGTGAATCATATATTTATCAATTAAAAAAAAATGAAAATATCTCGAAGCTTGTTTAAACAGCACCACATAAAATAATATTTTACAATATGATGCATTGTTTACAATTCTGTATATAAAAAAAAGTTGGAAAATTGTCTACAGCAGTTACTGTTTTAATTGAAATTCAACAGTGTTTATTTAAAAAAATATACATGAAAAATATAAAGAGCGTGTGATTGAATTATGAAACATGGTACAACAAAGACATGTAAAATTGTTGCTATAAATTTAATGTATAAAAACACAATACAATATATAATTTCACAAAAAAAAACAATGAAGAAATTATCACAATTACGAAAATAAGAACCAAGATTATTTGTACTTGCGTTTAACTCTCATTTTGAATACATTGCCTTTTGATTATGCTAATAGGCAACTGATGGGTCAATTAAAATTTTGAAAGTGAATCCAAAATGATTTTAATATTGTTAAACAACATACCATCAAATTTTGTCTTATTTTTATCACTCCATCCTAATATTATAAAATTAAGAAGTCTTTAATCCATTGAGGCAGCCCCGGAAACGTATCCTTTCCGGATGTCTTTTTCCTCGCGCTGAGAAAGAGCAAAAAAACGAGGACAAATGCTTTCAGCGAAAGCAAAACGACACACAAACATATCCCTTTTCCTTTGTCACCCTGGTGAGAAAGATCAAACTCGAACGATAACAATCAATATCACATTCGCCGGGAACGTTTCGGGGCGGTACTCGAAAGGAGTTTCGTCCCGTCCCCGGGACGCATTTGCATTTGACAGTTTAATTCTAGTTATTCCAGTGTGAGACCACTTTTTTCCCAGGGCCTCGGCCATTCTGGGCATTGCACCGGCACACTGCACGCCACCGTTAGTCAACGGTCAGCGAAAGACAGGCACGCTAGAGTGTGCGAATGTGTCGCTTTTCCTGCAATTATCCGTGCCGAAGTGTAGAAATCAAAAAGGTGATTCTTACGCATTGTGTTCCGTGCTTCCTGTGGATGCGCATCGCGCAAGCCGTACCGTAGCAGGATGCAATAGCTTAAGAAAACAAACCGTCCAATCGTCTGTGCGTCGTGTCTTGTGCGTTGCCACCGAAAGACGCCCGGGATCTCAATTTGGAGCATTGTTTTTGTCCCGAAACCCGAGCGACAATCATGCGGAGAACGGAAAGGCACGTGCGTACGCAAATAAACTCGTACTCTGGTCCGCAATGTTCCGAAACTTTTCGACGAAGCACGAAAACCAACGTCCGCTTTTCTTTGGCGGTGCTTTCTTGCGTCAGACGTTGGCTATTCGTCTGCAAGTTTTGGGCCCCTGCATGCACCCCGAAAAATCAACAGTCGAAAAACGGGTGACAACCAAAAAGGAAAAGAAACGAGTGTGGATCACGCAGTAGGCGACTACTGGCGAAGAATCAGAAAGTTCGACTCCAACGGCGGCATCGAGCAGGCTGCGCTTCAGATTTCCCGACACGCGGACGCTCCGGGCTCGGCGAGGGTGACACACACACACACACTGGAAGGAAACAAGTCCCCGGAGGCGATAAACGCCAGAAGCCACCGGAGCGTGTGCGACGGTTGGGTTTTTCCGGGTGCTTGTTTCTTTTTTTGTTCGGTTTGTTTGTGTCCACACCCTGCTTCCCACGTGCTACACGGAACATGATCCCACTCTCCCGGTGGAATTCAGCCACACACACACGCGCGCACATAGCGTGCCGTACCGGGAGTTGGTAGGCCACGTGGCAAGTGTTTAATTAACCCTCTAATAACTGTTTATAGCTCCCTGTGTGAATGGACTGTGTGACGCGTCCTAGTGCTGGCGTTTAGCGCTGGATCCTGCGAGCGTGGACTAATTTAATAGCTGGTGACATGCTCCCGTTAACAAGACCTCCTTCGGTGGCACGGGCTGTTTGTCCGGGGCCGTATGTGTGACTGACCCCGAAACATATCTTGCGATTTATGAAGCTGATTGCCTCGGAACCAAATCGATCGCTTCGCGGTAGGAAGAAAGGCATTTTGCGTCGGGCTAGGGAAGAATCATGGCTCGATGGAAGATGTCGCCATGGCCGGCAGGAGGACGGAATCGCTTTTAATTTCCGCTGGTTGGGTTGGCTGTGCCGCTGTGTGTTTGTGTCTCGCACCGACGTTCGGGAGGTGTGAGAACCACTAGCCGCAGGGCATGCGCGCTGTTCGCGATTATCTTGGCTCCTGTGAGCATTTCTGCTGGATGTTGCGGGTGACCCGCAGGGAACACACACACACAGACGGATGTTTCGTCTCCATTTAGTGCAATCGTTTTCTTCTAGCCCGGGAATGGGAACGAATCGAACGAACGCGACAAACAGCTTTTCGATGTCAAACGAACGACACGCGGCCCTGGGTGATACCTGGTGTCCTTTTGAAGTGCCCTTCTGGTGCGCCGTGCAGGCAACGTATAATTTCAGCTGTTACATGCAGTGTGCTTGTTTTTTTCTTTGCTATACACAGAAGGGAGGAAAGGATGAGATCGTTTGATGGATTCCATGATTAGGACAGTGATTGAATCAAGAGCATCAGCCTGACGATTTGCTCGAGCCGGAGGGAAAATACGGGAAATTGGCTGTAAACGAAACATTAATTTGTTGCAAAAGGTCGTTTTTTACATCGTTGCCATCGATGGAAAATGTTTGTTTCGATATGACAGCTTAATTTGATTGAATTATCCGATGATATTCAATCGTCAATCATATGCACGTTTTTAACAAGCATGATATAAGAGCCTGATCCTGTCTGCTTATAGTTCTTATACTGTATTGCGTACTTTTAGAATATAAATCGATATCGTATAGTTTCTAATTAGAGTGTAATACGTGATTATTTTAAAATAGTAAGTTTTTCTACTCACTCCTTTTTGAGAGAATGTTCTATGATTGCTATGTCCATATTGTATTGCAAAATATTTTGATCAGCTTTTGAGTACTTTTTTCACTTTTTGGATCTTATTGAACTCTTTTCGAGAATATTTTCATTGTTTTAGCAAGTCGTTTTCAAAGTGGCCACATTTTTTTACTGCTTATGGGAGTAGATTCTTCTATTTCGAAGTTAGATGCAAAAGATAAGACTCGAACTTCAGTAACTTCGAACGATTCTGAGACTGAATAACTCATTCAAACTTATTGTTTATTTCGATTCTATTTAAATGTATTTATATTTTTTGCACGATCGTATTTATTCCGTATTGTATTCTTCCTAAAAACCTTTTCCAGCTAATTGTGCGCTTATGTGCATTATCTCATGTATCTCCTTTTATGAATAGGGTAAGTTCCGTAGCTTTACGCGACGTTACGTTCCTTCAAGATAATTACTCGATCCGCAAGTACAGACAGCGTACGAAGTCAGGCCCTTTGCAGGTTATGCTGTAAAAGTGCTTTGAAATAAACTGTAAGAACTCGTTCCCTCCTAATTGGTCATCGAGTAAGCCGCATCTTCAAGAACGTTCACAGTCGCAATAAACATCCCCAAAGTTATATGCGAACTTTATACTCACAACTTAAAATCTTCTCTTCATGAGATATTTATGACCTTCTTATTCAAACTATGATACGTTATATTCAAGTATCAAATACCCATTCTCCCGGAGAGTTTCATGAAAATTGTCAATCAGAACCTTTTTTGGCGTGCGATACGATCGTAGCAGCTGCTGCACTGGCTCGTAGGTGCCTCGCAGAAAACGCACAACGTCGTCGCTATCGACGATCGAAACCCGTTCGAAACGGTGGCAAACGATCGGCTAATGGAAATCCCAGATGGGTTTCTCGCGTCGCGCCAAAATTGCTTGCACCGTCTACCGTGAACGGAAATGCGAATTTTTCAATTTCATGTGTCCTGTTCCGCGGTCTCAGCGACACCATAAGCGACGATGCCCGCTCTCCAATCAACTCTCGCGCCGAATTTATCAATCGTCCTTATTGCTCCATTGTTACGACAGGCAGGCAGCATCGAATCTCGTCGGAGGAGGTGCAAAACGAACGATATGAAGATCTGAATGAAAGTTTCAGGACAGCATCGAATCACAAGCAAAAAAGCGTAATAATCTATAGCAAAAACACCAACACAAGTAGGGAGGTGGGACTGGAAAAAGTAGCCTCAAACAGTGACCATGCGTAGGCGGAAACGATATTGGATTCGGGTGAACTTGTCATGTTTGGAGCTGATTGGTTCCTGGGAGAGCTGGGTTGGCGTCCTTTGGACTGATATCCACACAAACAGAAAACACAAAAAAACACTGTTCCGTTCTCAAAAATAAAGTAACCGAGATACAGTGAGAGTGAGAGTGGCCGTCCGTAATGGAATGAAAGATGAAGTGAAACGTTTCCTCTCCGTGCTGCGTGTGCGCCTGTGGCTAGGCCAGCCACCATTTCTCTCCTGCCCGTCTCGGCGTAACAAAACGAAAAAAAAACGCATCCTGATGGATGGCAAATGAATTTTTAGTCCCTGCTCCGCGCTCCGGCCGTTCCGAAGCCGGGTGACGTTGAATGTTGACAAAAATGGACACGCTTGATGCAATAAACATCAATGGGAAAGGCATCGACACCGGCATCGGACATTTTTAGAGAGGTTTTTCTTCGCCCGGGGGAAAGTTGGCGTTTTGTGTGGATGTTTTTTACCCCCGATCCCTAGTGCGTGCGGATCTACTGAAGGTTTTTCTGCGTCCAAAAACGCAACGGCACGACGGCGCACGATTCTCCTACCCAAAGGAAGTCATTTTCGGTGGAGACAAAAAAAAAGCGGCATCGAATGCGTGTTGGCCCGACAAACATGGCCGCAACCAAATGAAATGAGTTTGCCGTATGCTCGAGGGATGAAAGTTTTGTGTGCACTCCAGCGGCATCCCGTGCAAGGAACCGTTGGCCGTAGTTCCCACTCCCACCCACACAACGGGTAACTGCGGCTGCTGCCGATGATGAAAACAAATCGATCGCCGCCAGGCACGAGCACGAACAAACCGACTATAATTGAAACTATGGCATGAAATAACCGTTTTAATTGAATCTACCGCTGTGAAACGCTTCGGGTTTTGTACTCTGGCATCTAGCTGGCTGGGACCCTCGGGGTTTCGGGTTCTTTCTGTCCCGCAATCTTTCCATGCCGGGCATACCGCACGGGTTTTGGGTTTGAAATCGAATATTTTGATAATCTAATCCCGAGAGCCACACACACGCACATGCACACCGAGCACGGGATCGATGATTTGTAGTTAAAATTGATTTTAAACCGTACATGTACACACGGCCCGCCAAAAACGAACGTCAACGCCTGCTATGCGGAATCGTTTACCAAAGAAATTATTTAGTTTACGCAGGGTTGCTCCACCAGTCCCGGGCACCACCACCGGACGATGTGCGAGTATGTAAATGAGTTTGATAGTTTCGCTGACGTCGCTGGCCGGTGCTGTCGAATGCCACAAAAACAATACCCACCCAAACCGGGCGGTACCGATGTTATTGTTTCGCAATTTTCGTTCCGTGCTTCCCTGGACCGATATCCCCGGCACTCAACTCAACCCTGACACGCAGCCTACTGCCATCCGTAAAGTCCGCAGCCAGAACAAAAAAGCACGCAACGGTGAAATGGAAAACACCACATTTCGAAACGCGTGTGTGTGTACGAGTGGATCCAATTTGAGGAGTCAGTTTAGCTCCGAGGTAGAGATTTGCGTGCGTTTTGTCGCACACCGGGAGGATAGTTTTGCCGAGATTCGGTGGAGATTTGCTCCACGAATCTCGGCCCGGAATTGGATATTTGGGTTTGAAGTTTGCCGTGCCCGAACCCGGACACCTGGGCGGTGGAGCACATCCGAGCGAAACTATTATGCAAATGTAATTAAAACTTTTCGATCGGTATTTACACAGCATTTTAATTAAACTAAATCAGAGAACCCAAACGCACGTTCTCCGTTCTGACGTTCTGTCTGTGTGGGGAGAGAGGTGTAAATGGGACGTTAAACGTCTGATGATAGTTGACTGCGTTAGAGTTCGCCGATAGGCGTGAGCAGGAGAACCGATGGGTTTGGACATTTTGGAGCACCTCCAGCAGGCGTGCCGAGATTGGAGCATGGTATGGATTGTGTACGATTGAAATTATCTTGCGGTTACCAGGATGATTGGATAGTTAGGGTTGCGTTGAATAGAAATATATTCATACTTGACGGAAGTGACGAGAGAAAGAGAAGAAGAATTTGCTTTTTGAAATAAATGGTCTTCTGTTTCAAATGTTCCAAAACTTCATTTAGCACCCAGGAACAAACAACGAGACGGGAGAGTTTTACACACGCTCCAAACAGACTCTCTGGTTGAGGGCGATTTTCCGCACGGAACACCGTAGAGTTATTGAATTAGGCCGCCAAACATTCAACTTCCATTTAAACACGCACAAACTCTCTCTTACGCTAACGAGTCGAAGACGGGACAATGTCTGACTCCTTCCGTGCAAATCTTTCCAGAAAAATGAAGCCAATTTTACTTCTCCAACAAAAGTTGTCACCACCAGAAGTCGAGCGGTGAGTGAACCAAAATGACACAGAGCTAAAAAGGGGAGACAAAATAAACAAAGCCATCACCATTCCCCTGACTTGACCTATTACTCAGATCAACCGTCGTCTACAATATCTCACACAGCTCCGCAGTGTTATTAGACGATCCTGCAGTCAGTGTTTAGTTTCCTGTGTTCTGTTGTCTTGTACTGGTGCAGGCGCCTGTCAAAACATGCTTCACGTTTGCCTTCCGTCCACCGAAAGATCTAGCACAGCTGGACGGCATTTTGTTTTGCTCCTAAAAAGAATGGCCACCCGGTTTGATGTCATTTCGGTGGCCCACACAATCCAGACACACACGCCGAAACGCATACACACTCGTCTGTTCACCCAGCAAATGATGGCAAATTGTTAGATTAATTGATTGGATTAGTCGAGCAATTAGACGCCACAAAGCGCTAATGAGCGCCAGCGCATCGAACGCAGCCATACCGCGGCATTCACGGAACGCAGCGTTCGGTACGCCAATTAGCGTCCACCGCCATCACGGTGGACGCGATCGTCGCGTCCGGTGACAGGCGCACCCGGTCCGGGAGTATTTCTGGCCGAGGTCTCCGCCACCACCATCTTCCGGCCTAAACGCTGACCTAATTGACGGATTCCTTTTCCGTTCCGACGGCGCAAAAGGTGCCGGCGCAAAGGCGTTTCCTGTCGGGAAAATCCCCCGCCCGAGAAACCAATTACTTAGCGCACTAATTAGGATGCTTGCTTGCTCCGCTCCGGCCCGACAGAGACAACAGCGTCACGGCGCGGCTTGATGGCCCACGGGAAAAGTGTCGTCTCCATCTTGCCTTTTCGCGTCTGTGACAAGATTGCGACCACCAACGCCACCGTCGCCGATCGATACCGGGCGCCATTTCTGCCGGCCCAGGTCGGAAGCGAACGAAGCGAACTTGAAGGTTAAATTAATTATTTAATTCACGGAATTAATTTAGTTTTAATTTGCATTGCTGAACAGCGCCCCGTCGGTTGCCATGGCGCGCAGGGTGGGATGACACGGAGCCCAATCCCGGCAACTAGATTCCGGTTTTATCCTTGCGCTTGTTTCGTGCGCTTTTTTTGGTTGCAGTTTTCTTTTCGCAATGGATTTAATGGCGGAAAATGATGAACTAATTGCATTTCAGCGACGGTGCCCGCGCTGCAGGAGCCTCGTCAGACGATGTTTGGGATTTAATTGTGTTGACGGTGATGTGCTATCCTTTTTGCGGAATTTCGTTTCCAAGAAGTTTCCAATCCGCCGGTGGGTAGCGATGTTTTTGTCATCCAAATAAAAATATAATCGTTTCAATTCTTCGCTCACTTATCCTTCCCCAATCTCGTCGCCCTTTCGTTCTGTTCATCTTCAATTTTTAATTAAAATTATGAAATGAAAATGGAATGTGTTCCTCCCTCGCTAGACTGCTTTCCAAACAAATGAGTTTTTTTTTGTGCTGGGTGACAATTTTCGAAATCGCTTTCGCGTTTTTTGGTTTCTTTTCACTTATTTTCCATCGTTTCCGCCATTTGCCAGGACACTCCGTATCTACCCGCAAAACCCGGAAAAGAATCATGCAATTAACCATTCTTTGCGCTTTTCATAATCTTCATAACCATCTCCACCAACCAAACGACACGGAACCGGAGCTTTTCTTTCGGATTTTCCCTGTCCCACTTTACAGTCAATCATCCGGTTTATCGTCCACCCACCCATCCCTTATTACCTACACTGTACTTCTTCTTGCGTCGCACCAAGCGCACGGCGCTTGGGAAAATGTAATTAAACGCTCATAAATGGAAAATAATTTCATTAATTTTCCCACCTTTGCTCACGTTTTCTCTCACGTTCGTGCTTTCTTTCAGGTGTGGTTTCAAAATCGACGGGCGAAATGGCGTCGCCAGGAAAAGTCGGAAAGCTTGAGGCTAGGACTGTCGCACTTCTCCCAGCTACCTCACCGGCTGTCCTGCAACGGTGGGAACCTTCCGGTCGACCCCTGGCTGTCGCCGCCCCTGCTGTCGGCACTACCAGGTAACTATCCAATGAGAATTTTGAGCGCAATGTGTACGGGTAATGGTAAGCGTGTGCTTCAAAGTTATTGAAGTGAGAGCTGGCGATTTTTGTGATAAGGTTAGGTTCAGCATTAGGTACTAAACAAAAATGTTCATAATTAAATCAAGCTATGATCAAAGGGTTTAATCATTCAAATTTACATCAATCTCCTAACGAGTAAGTTTGGTGTCAATTTACACCCAAAAGGCAATTGTTTAGAAATTGTTGACCGATTGACTTGAATTTTTCACCACGTTGTTCGCTAACTATTTTAGATACATAATTTGTTTATTTTGTGACCCTACCATTCCTTTTATATCTTTTTGAGTATCCTCAAGTTAAATTCCATTTTTGTTAGTAAAAAAAACATCGAAACTAATAAATGATGATTTTTGGAACCTGATTTCTTTTGTTCAGAGTAAGCCGCGTGTTGTTCGCAAAGTAAATCTTGCAGACTGAAAAAAAAAAGTTTATTCTTTATAAAACTGGAAAAATACATAAAAACCACTTTTATCCATCAGTACATGAAATTTGAGCTCACAAAATTATTAAGTACTGTTTTAGATGTTTTTCACTTTTTTTTGTTTAAGACAATTTTTACATGAAAGAATGCAGGAAATGGGAACAGCTAGAGCCATAAGCTAAACGGACTATAAAACTAGAAAAGCTAGGGCACAATTTCAGCATAATTGGTTAAAAAATGCTAAAACTTACCCTAAGGGCATTCCTATCGGATATCCTTTTTGTAATGTGGTCATTAGAAAAACAAGAATTTTGCAAAAATCAACAAATAAATCATTAGTTCATTAGTTTATTAGTTCATTAGTTCATTAGTTCATTAGTTAAATAGTTCATTAGTTAATCATTCAACATTGTTTTATCTTAGTGATTGCATTCTTTTTAGCTGATTATCTAGAATTTCATTGAAAGTTGTACAGTGTGCAATCGTTTGCAATCGTTTTCCAATTTATTTGAAGATTTAAAAAGGATGCTCTTGAAACAAACCATGCACCATTCGAAGCACACATGTATGCACACTGAACATGTCCCAATTGAGCAGCACTGTTTTATAAATTTATTCATTCTTACGGGTTTTCGGCGTTTTGTAGGGTTCCTGTCGCACCCGCAAGGAGTCTACCCGAGCTACCTGACACCGCCGCTCAGCCTCAACCCGTCCAACCTCGGCATGCCCAACCTGGGCCTGGGCCACCCGAACGGCCCGCAGAACCTTCGCATCTCGCCCCAGAGCATGGCCGCCATGTCTCCGCAGATGGCCGCCGGCAACATGCGGCTCTCGCCACCCCACGTCAACGGTGGCCCCCTTGGTGGCCCGCAGAACCTCTCGATGCCACACCAGCCCCAGCCGCACGGGCCACAGCAGCCTTCAACCACGCCACGCCATTCGCCGCTCGAAGGACCGATGGGTAGCCTAGCCGGCTCGCAGCCCCCACCGTTGCCACCCGTGGCCGGCTCGACTCCCGTCACGATTCCCATTTCCTCACCCCAGAACCTGTCCCTCACGCCGCCCGGTCTACGGTCGCCGCCACCCGGTGCGACGACGGCGGCCGCCTCCCAGGTGCACCTCCAATCGCTCAGTCCAAACTCACCCTCACCGACGGGGCTGAAGATCGCCAAACTGACCCCCATCGATCCGGGCTCGGAAAGCGACACGCCCGTCTCGGGTGATACGTCGAAGGCGATCTCCGCCGCGGGGACGACGGCAACGGCGGCACTCAACATGACCGTCAACCATCACCACTCGTCGGACATGCGAACCAATTCGATCGCAACGCTCCGCATCAAGGCCAAGGAGCATCTGGAGAACCTGAGCAAAGGCATGACCACGATGGTGTAATGCACTGTGCTCCATACCAGTGGCGCGTGTACGTGTACATAGACTAAGCAAAGTGTGTAGGAAGCATAATGTAAGCGGTAGATCGATAGCAGCTTGAGCACACCGAGAGCGAAGGGTTTAACTAACATGTGATCAGACGAAAACAAAACTTTCTGTAAATAAAACAACCCAACACGAATCGAAACCTTTGGCAAACGATTTCAGTTCTTAGAAGTTCGCTTGACCAGGAGAGCAGTTTTGTACAATAAAGCGCTATAATTTAAAACAAAACGATATTGTAATAATAACCCACAGCGTAAAGAGGCTGAGAAGAGAATGGGCAGTATATGTAAATATGTTTCGTAAGTAGCACCGTGCGCAGTCGCATTTTTCACCGCGAGTAAATTATGACCCCCGATAGGTTTAGTTTAAAATAGAGAATTTTTGTACACTCGCCACATCACACCAGACCACAAGGCGTGTGGGACGAGAGAAGTGGCGCATAAGACTGCGTTCTCGAAGCCTGCTGCGAATTGGTTGCGTGTTCAAGTCCAGCGAAAAGCGTCGATATCAGCGTCGGAAGTGGAAAAAAACGAAAATAAAGCATTTGTTTCGAAAATGTGTTTCTCTCCCTTTCATTCTCGTGTGTGTATGTGAACATTGGGTAAGTTGTAAGCGAACTGATTGCACACGAATCCCGAACCAAGTATAACAAGTTCTCCAGATCAAAAGGACTTCGATTGGTGCACACCGCACACAGGCAAACCGTGGCTCTCGGAGCTTTTCTGCTAAACCCCCGTCTAATTATGTCACATCTCCTGTCAAGAAACGATGCTCTCCTCCAACACGCTGCTGGCTTTGCATTTCCTATCGATCGGGGGGCGCAAGCAAACAATAATTACCATTTTATTGCTTTAATCTGTTCATCAACCGCTCGCCGCATCTAGGTATTGGGTGGTTGAGGTGGTCTGGGTTGTTGTTGAGCCAACAACAAGTCGATAACCAGACCAGATTAAAGGAAGGAACAGCGTCCGCCATATTCCTTCGCGTGGGATGGGATGTCCGCGTACGGGTGTGCACGTGTCCGAGATGTGCAAATCAAACAGTTCTCATTCAACGATTTACTGACTTTATTTAGTTGTTTTATGAATCGAAGATCAAAGAATATTTGTTTACTGAACGAAATTTTGAGTCCCCTATGTTCCTGTTTTTGTCTAGAATTTAAGCTAATTAGTAAACATACATTTGAAAATTGTTCGTTGTCATTAGTCCTTTCAGTCATTAGTCAATCGTAAATTTATATATTTTGTACAACTTACATCAATTGCAACGATTTTTTAAAACAGTAATTGTTTATGTTTCTTCGCTTTTTGGCAAGTAGATATAAAAGAATCAAAACAATGAATATGTTGGCTTTCTATCAATGAAAATGAAATGAAGTAACTTTTTATGTTGATATGACGATAGATATCTTGGTTCAAATACGGTTTGAATGTTCTGAAACTATTCTGGATTTTATTTTTTTATATTTTTATTTTCCTCTGAACCTTTTCTGCTGGTTCAGTTTCCAGCAGGTTTAGTTTCCACCGAATTTTATAGTTTTTCTAAGAAAAAACCAAGAAAAATGTTTTCTTTGATAACTTGATCAACGCGAAAGTTGTTCCATTTTTTCTCATAAAACTCCTCGTATTTTTTCTATCAAGGCTAGTCTATCATCAAGGCTAGATGGTACAGCTGGTTGCATTACAATGCAACCTTATATCAAACATATAATGTAGCATAGTTAGCTATAGTATCAAATGCAGTTATGTTAAATCAAACTACATATTATTATGAGCTAGTTTTAATAACCTGTAAAGGATCCTGATTTTTTCAAATCACTCGAAAACCAGCTGGAACAACGATTAAGCAGCTGTTTTCACTAGCCAACCATAGATGGCGTTATCTTAAATGTCGAGTTGTTCTCTGAAATAAAAAAAATCGAGTCGAGCAGATTTTGTAACCAACGATTTAAACAATTTTACCTTTTTTGTTGTATTTGTAGAAGAAGAAGTTAAATGCATTGACAATTAAGCTAGAGGTTTAACCGTTTATGAATATGGCACATTGGAAGATCGTGTTTTATAACGCAAGCCGTAATACTTTAGTCCAGCGGATGGTATGCACAGTGTTCTCGTCGCTTTGAAACATCGGTTATTCGAGCAGTTCAAATTATTTCTTTTGTTTTAGATATTTTATTTTATCTTGAGTTTTGCGTTTTATTCCCTAAATCAATGCAGATGCATAGGAAGTACACATACCATTGTACCAATAAGATTTTGTGCACGAATTCGAACCACATACAGAGAATAACATGTTCCACGATTTTGTTGGCTACTGAAAATCGAACTGTAAACCGTTGCTAATCAAACCGTGAAAAAAGTAACACCATTTCACAGGGAAACTATTAAAAAAAATCCTTATAACGGAAAAAACAACCTTCCCATCCATCCTGCAACCCTTTTATCCCTACATCCTGAAATCAACCTCAATCAAAGATGTCAAAAAATTTAAATAGAAATAGAATTCAATAGGAAAATCCATGATATTTCCTCATAGTTTATGACATTTTGTGTGTGACTAGACTCCATGTATTGAAGCTTTTATCACTTATTACGAGAAAAAAAGAGACCGGCAAGGTTTGTCAATGTATCCTGGATTTGTCTGCGAACGTTATGTGTGGTATTTTTTACGAGGGGATAGCAAGAGTCGGAATGTAAAGTGATACCATTTCTGCAATTTTCATTGGTTTTATAGGGGTTTCTAAGCTCCGGAGGTATTCCGAAAATCTGATGAAACTCGCTAAAGCATTCGCTTCGTCATTGAATGTTATTACTTTTATGTATAATCACAACGAGGTATACTTAGTCACGCCATTTTGCAGTCAATATATACGGTTCAAGAGAAGCAACAGGTTGCACCTTTATCCTTGAAACAAAGCGGATTTTTTTTTTGTATGTTGTTGCTGCAAGCAGTACTTTTTTCATCTAACCTATATTTATCACGCGCCAAAAAATCACCTACGGTTTATTTTCACCCACAAAGCATGT
>KB672791.1:5184887-5197387 GCA_000349145.1 Anopheles dirus | reverse complement strand
TTCACTCATCAACATCGCTCTCTTTCACACTCATCGCCTCTCTCTATCTACCATTCAGAATGTTTTCCGCGTTTTTTTTTTTCGTGCTCCACAAAAATTCCACCGGCGCTTTCCACCTAGGGGGGCAACCGAAGCCATCCTACGGCGTGTATTTTTGAATTTCGCTTCGACATTGCGCGTTTCGTAATCAATTCTTTCACCGGTCCAATGCCTCGAGACGCAACCTACAGCTCGGTTAGCGCAAGGATGGGGCAGGTGAAGAATGAAGGGGGCAGAAGAACGCGGCGCAAAGGTGGTTTCCTAAGCCTGTCGCGGCCGAACGGACGGACAACAATCTACCGAGACTTATTTGGCGCGACATTGTGCCGATTCATGTGCTGCTTGGGGGCGGTTTGACCCGGGGGACCAAATTGTTCAACATCTTTTACGTGCTTAGATCAGGGGATGCAGTACAAAGTATCGCGAGATGGACCTAATTCTATCACCACGTTTGACAGAAGCCACAGAGTAGTATATATTAGTCTATTATGTATATTAGTCAGACATTCTTGGAGCCAATGCTTTATTGACAATCTATTATAACAATTTAATTAATTTTATACAATTTTCTAATACAAAGCAACCTGTTTCCCGACTATGGTGACTTTGAGGAGACATCCCCGCAAAGAGTGTATATGCAATAAGTTGTTATCGATTGCTTACTACTTGTAACCTTTTCAATCAGTTTTGCTCATAAGTACTTCCAATAAGTACTCAGGAAATGCAACAACATCTCAGGAACTTCCTAAATCTATGAAGGAATATCAGCTGTAAATAACGTTGTAAAATATACATAATCTTTCATTTGCATCCAAAAGGCCTCAGTATAAAGCTTATATAAAAATGAACTACTAGTCTAGTCAATCCAGACCCAATTAATTATTATTAGATGCTATAAAGATCCGTTCCCACAACGAAAACTAGCTACTCAAAACGTCCGATCAAACCTCCCCTTTCTACCACCTATAACGGACAGCGGTGGAGAAGGAATCGCATTACTCTCTTAGCGGTTAAATGCTGCCAGGGAATCCTTCACCCTAAAACTCCTGCACTTTCCACTTTTCTAACCGTCGATCTATGGTGATCGTACCGTGAAAAATGGCAAACTGCTTCCACGGCAAGAGTGGTGCAATTTATCAGTGCCTCCCCGAACCCGTGCTCATTCTTTCGAACCATTCACCTCCCGACAAAATGGAACATTTAGGCCACCTCGGTTTGGCCCCGAATGTATGACAGCAGCAAGTTTCTCCAACTCTTCCCCGGGGTGGGAGACTAGGCAGCCGTGTTCAACTGTCACCTTCTGGTAGGTCTAAGCAGCGTGCGAGTAAAAAGGAAATTGTAATAGTAACTCAAATTATGCACAAAAATCCCGCGAGAAGCATCGCAACACCAGCAACAAAAAGAAACGAACACAAACGAAAACAAACCTTACGCACACCGCATCTTACGTCAGTCCGTTGCTAATCGGCGTTGGTATGCGTACGATGCAGCAGGACCATCTTTGGAGTGTGCGTTCGTGCTTGAAACGAACGCTAGAAAAACATCCAAAGAACCACCCCGACTGATCGCCCTCTTCCTAGTCACGCTGGGAAGGCACCACCAGGCTATGGTCGCCCCCCAGCACCCGCACTGGTGCTCTTCCGTTATGTACTAAATATAGAAACACGCACGAAGATCGCACATATTATGATCGCACCATTCGGAATTCCAACGTCGACATGCTGGCGAAGTATGGGCCCAGCTCCAGGCGATGGGAGTTTGGCTTGCTGACTAGCTGCTGGTCCGCGAATCATGTGCACGCGGCGGACTGGCGGAAATAACCGAATGACTACATCCGGCCGTCAACGGCGTCTGGAACTGGAGGCCAGCGTGATCCGTCGTCGGTAGAGGATATCTCTTACAATGCTAGCAATGGCAACAACGCGATGATTAAAAAAATACTATTAGAAATTAAGATCTTTTTGTGGCTTTCTTGCTGCTAAGGATACAAAAGATACAACATTATCCTGAAATATGTTCGCAGTAGCGAAAACACGAAATGATCAGCAATTATTTGCAATTTATTTGCAACGAAATGATCTGTATTTGCAATTGCTTCAATAACAAACAACTTCAGATAAAAAACAATGCACTTAAATCTACCTAAGCCAAGAACATAATACAAAAAAGTGTTGATTCGTTAATTACTGTCTTCAATCACATCGTCAATTATAAATCTTCCATATGTTACAAGTAATAAAAGAAATATTCAAAAGGTTTTGGAAGTGCCAGATAAATTAGTACCATTAGGCCTAGGAAGAATGAGCAACCATAATATCATGCAATCGTTATGTGATCAATAAAATTTATTAACTTCGAGTGCGTGTCACGAGGAATTTATAAACTAATCCTGAACAAGCGGTTGAAGTTTGACGGAATTTTAGTTTTTATGTGATCAAAATGTATAGATCAAATACTATACTAAACTAACTAATCAATTCAACCGAATGGTGAACCGCCAAATCAATTGCAGGTTGTCCTACGAATAGAAATCGGCCGACGATATGCTCACGATTGATGTTAGCTTACCATTTTACTGTGATTATAGCACATCATTCTGACATGCAGTCGAATTTTTTGGTATCCACTATTTCTGTTTTGTTTTTGTTTTCATACATAAATTTGACATTTATTCAATTCTACAGACTGAATTGTAAGGAACATTTCATCCTATTGCCCTAATCTTTGGAACTGCTCCTCATCTAAACATAAATTAAGAGCACAATAGTTGGTGTTGAGTCAAACAAATAGCCCAGCTGCAAACGTGACTTTTGCTGTGTTATGTCTGTCATATGTACTATTCTACCGAAGTTCTTGTTTGCTAAAACAAGGTTGGGTTATCATTAAGATTCAAGAATTAATTCAGTTCAATTTAGTGTTCTTTAATTAAGTGTTTTATTCAGTTTTTAACATTCAATTTACTAGTTTTATTACTATTTTTTAAGGAGTGTATAATATAAATAAGATTTTGAAATATCAAATTCACGTCGAACTTTGCAGAAATTGGAGAGACCTATTTAAAACAAGTATTTTTTTATATATTACTTTCTCGATATGCTCGACTCTTCCTACTCGTACTCGATGTGGTAGGTATCACAAACATAAGAAAGGTTGACTATCAAACAATGACGTCCCATATGTCCATAATTGGCGACGCCCAACGTACGACCAACAATGTAGCGCTCAAATAGTATGCACGTGCGATAGCAAAACGTAAACCACCCATGCCCACTTGCTCACGTTGCCATGGGTAACCAGAGACGATTACGCGATGCAACTAGGCGCTGCGCGATGAGCATACCGCCAAATGTGTCATCCCGAACGGGCACCACATGGCTGGTTGTACTATCGGGGATCTCGCGATTAGGCCAGTGCGATCATCGGTGAGGTTTTCACCGGCACGTTAAATTATGCACCCTGTCCGATGCACTGCCAGCGACGCTCACTTACTGTCAAACTGCACTTAATCTTCATCCACCGGCGGAAGGACGGTGGACGGCGTGCTGGCCAGCAGTGGGGCAGGATAATAAATAAACACATGTTAATTAGCGTACTTATCTTGCGTGCGCGTATCTCATCGTACGCGGTGCAGCGGCCAACCAGCGGCCTGACAGCGCGCGTTGATGTTGGCGATAAATCAAGCGGACGGCGTCAAGGGACACCACTTCGGGCGGGAGACCGGTGGTCGAAAATCGGCGTCTCATTTTATCACCATCACCATCATCATCAACGCGCGGTCTTGCAGCAGCCGCACCGTGGCCTGTTCTGGTACGACCTAAGACAATGATCTTCACTGCTCGCAGGAACCTTTTCCGTCGGTACCGCAAGCGGCCCAACATTCCGGTCGTTGTTGCCTTTTCGCCGGCTTTTTGCTTGACTTTAGTCGCGTGCCTTAGTGACAATTAAAACTGTCAATTAAAATTGCTCACAGCAAGCCCGAGATTGGGAGCGGAGTTTATGGCTCTCGGCGTTAGCACTTCTGAATGAATTTCGATACCGTGCAGCTTCGCCTCCGAGTGGGGCGGGTGGTAGTTAATTTAGACATTTCATCGATGTCGTATCTGTTTTCAACGCACCGTCGGTGTGCGGTGGTTTATCACTATCGAAATGACATTTTTCGGCTAGAGTAAAGCCGTTTGGTGTCGGTTTCTGCTGTGTCGAGGAGTAATTAGTTTGCTTTCAATAAACGACGACGTTTAGGTCCATATTAATTAGAAGGAACAGGTCGTAAGCTGCTGGCAGAAGATGATTGAAGGAGATCATAACAATGAGACGGCCGGTGATTTGATGGATTAGCTCTCCAACTGATTTTTGATTAGTTGTTAAGTATGTTAGTGTGTTTCCTGAATGTGACATTCACGCCGAAACACTCGATTTAAACTAATATAAATTTCAAAGCAAATTTATCACCTCATATTTAGGTTAGATTCCAACTTCGGCTTCCAACGGTGTGTGTTGGTTTTTTTTCCTCTGCATTCCCCAGTCTCGAATGTAAACGATCATTCCATCAAGAAATCTCCCACCAGCTCCCAGGTACACGGGAATAGCATGCCAAATTAGTCGAACGTCTCGAGCCGGTATGGATTATTCACCACCTGAGACGGAAAATTGTCGCAACGGAGGCGGAAAACTGCTCGTCCAAACTCGCTCGCTACCTAATTTGTAGCTCGTTTGGCGTACGGTGGCGTACCCTGCTGCCACGTTCGTCCCAGCCCGTTCGGACCGTCCAGCCGAGCCATCCCGGCATGAACGATATGATCATGCTGACGGTTGAGCCGTTCGGATCTCCGTTGCGCATCGTACCAGAGATGAGATGTATTTTTAGCGGCATGCTAGTTAGAACCGGACGCCACACGGGCCACTGTGCCGGTGATCGGTCGGTTCGATTTGGTCCAATTTCGTGTTGCTCCCCCGCAACGGTCGGTAGCGATGGTTTCCGTTTATTTTTCGATCGTCCTACCAACGCACACACAGATACAGCCAAGGAAACGTTGAACAAAATTGCATAAATTCAAGTGAAAGTGAACGCAACAGGGTGCTCTGTAATGAACAATATTCACTACGGTAAAAGAAGCACAAAAACACGTAAAAACATACGACGCGTGGAGAAAAAAAAAATTGTCATAAAAATATCGTCAAGCGATGGATCGCCCCCGAAAGACACCACCGGAACTATCCCGGGCGAATCTTCTTGCCGAATTTGCTTTGCGCGGTCGCCTTTTTTGAGGTCAACGGAGGAACACAACCGTGTTACCTCACGTGGAGCAGGGGGTGGGGGGGATAGCTTTTTCCGCGGCTAGTAGCACATTTTTCATGGTTTATGTGAGTTATGAGGCCGTATGCACGCGTGCGCGGTTTGGTTTAGGCGTGCTGAAAGCAAACGCTTCGTATTTTGCCCCCACAATGATGCAGAGTGCTGTAGGTTCTTTTATTGCTTTATATTTAAACATTTAATTAGGTGTTTGTTCTAGTCAATGGGGCGAAACGTTGTGGTGTACTATTTGAAACGAATTTTGTTTAATTCTTTCTTTATTTCGTTACCAATTCAACAGGGTACTTAAAAGGCTAATCCTGGATTAAAAACGGAAAAGTTAAAAATTATCTGAAACTACTACTACTACTGAAATCTGAAAACATAACAAACTAAATTCAAACTTGACCATGGAACATGGAGAACATGGAAAGGAAGAAGTACAAAGAGATACCTTGCCATATTCCAATTATTCCCGAACATCCAGAACTTCCAGAGCACGACATGCTCAACCGTCAGCGAGCAAACGAAGAAATCGAAGACCTGATTAAGATGTGCCAAAGAAGTGATCAGTAATTTCAAATTATGACCCCATGCTTCGTGCGCTTTTTTTTTTCATCTTGTCGTCCCACGTTTAAACTTAAAACTATCCTTATCCTCTTTCCGTTCACATCTTAAACTATCCTCTGTATATTCTTCCCCTTCCAGATTGTTGTTCACAGCAGGAACTCTTAAACTTAAAGTTAGGCTTATCTTTTTATCTTATTAGCATTAAGTAAGTTAAGCTTGTATAAGTTATCATTTGTGTAGCCCCAAGGCAGACAAATTCAATAAATAAAATTCAATTAAAAAATAATAATACAATTCCTCAGCGAAACCGAAACGAAAGCGGGCGGTTGTATAGTAAGGTGCATATGGCCTTACACACTGGTTGTGAGTTCGAATCTTAGCTGGACCGTCTTCTAGAAACGGGTGTAATTATGCCAGATTAAGTACAGCTAAAATAACGGGTAAATATAAAACCATTAAAATCTTCAATTACATGCAATTCTTTTTTTAAATTTAAACATAACGGTCTACTGATCATCACTATAGTATTGTGGGTTACTAGATATAGTTTTATCCCAGTAGCTCGATAGGCATTTCTTGTTGACAGTTGACTGATCCACTTATGATTGTTCTGCATTTTCTTCCTCTAGACGTAATTATAACACCCCAGCTTGACACAGCTTGACGAACCTTACATGTGCTAGACGGTCCATGAAATTTTGTGAGGAGACTGGCGCACTTACCACCTTACCACTGATCCTGTCGTTTCGATACCGGCCTTACTACAAACTCTCCACTAGACAATTCAGCGTATCAATTATAAAGTCTATCGAAGTCGTAAATAAACATGTAGAATAGAAAAATAGAATAGAAATAAATAGAAAATAGAAAAAAAAACACTCAGAATAGAAAAAAAAAACACTCAAGACAACTCCCATAAAATTCCGGGTGAACTATTTCTTCTACATCAGATTTTACCTCACAAAAGGCTTTGTAATCGATCATAATCTACTAAAAAGTAAGAAAGCTTCATTCGCACACGAAAGGAACAATTCCTAAATAAATATATAATGGTCACCTTACTATACAACGGTTTTTAGTATGTAGAGGTCACGAGCATCAAACTATTTCGTCATGCAGCATTAGTAATAGAAACATGATTGGAACGAAAACTGTCTATTGTACGTCTATTGTCCATTGCATTTTCTATTGTATGTGTAAATAAATTCAAAAACTAAATGTCAATTACTACGATATACCAGGCGCCTCCATATAAGATCTTTTTTAAATCTTTATATATTCTCGCGCTAACAGGTAGACGCAGTAATTCAGTAAAATTCATAAAAACCAAACATTGAGAGATATGTTTTGCCTGCAAATGTTTTATACACGAACTCATTGTTGAGATAGAAAGAGAAGTTGAGAGAAACTAAATGATAGAACATTAAAAATAGATTTATTTTGTTTTGAATATAAAAAATCTCTTGAAACTATAAAATATTTTGTTTTAGATGATATATTTCGCAAAATAATGACTGTATCAATTCTTGCACTGAGTGCTAAATAAAAGCAAATAAACATACTTAAATAGTTTAAATTTTAGGCATATGACCGGATTCTCCCGGACGTGCATTATGTTGAAATTTCTAGATCAATTTGTGATATGTATTCAGAAAAAAAATCACGTACGATTATCTAGGCAATTCATCATCCAACTAGGAATATCCAGATTTTGGCAACAAACTTGCGATGTAATGCGACTGGCGATTTCATAATTAAGGACGATCAGTGGCGGATCAAAGCATCAAGGCCGAGATGGGTAGGCAGTGGACCCATGTTAAAACATAGTTTCCAATTTGTGTAAAACTTTTGCTCCCACGAGACCCCCGTGGCCACTTAGTTTGCGTAGCGCTTGATCCGCCTTTACAGACGATTGAAAAATTCGGTTTTGATTCCATCCGATTCATTCACCTCATGTACGCGATCTTAACTTGTCATACGGTTTGTTCAGCTTCTAATTTGATCAATTGAGCTAATTGATCGCGCAGTGCACTGCAGAGCCAGCATCGTGTGCAATCGACATGCAATTGCTCGGAGCCGTTCAGTACATCATTCGCGCTCGTTTGGAATTGCTGCCAGGGGCTGCAGAAATGTTCCAACCATTCGTTTTGATTATCTGCCTAACCATATGTGAGACAAGCGGATTTCAGTTATTATTAGGAGTTCAAGTTTGGTGTCCTTTTGTTTTGTAGATTCCACCGTAAATGCTGACACAACTTTTCAGCAGTATGTTGAGATTATGTTTCAGTTCGATGCAGTTTTCGAAACGCTCTGTTTGGAGAAAACGAATGACTCCAGTGAAGCGCAACGAATGGTGGAAGCCAATCAGGATCTCCAACGCTGTGTGAATCTGCATCATGATCCGCAAAATTTTACCAACACGTTGGATGCATTGACCGTAGAAAACCGCAAGGGTTTCATAAGCTAGTACGTGACTACACCCGATCGGTTCTCGTGATACTAATCAGCCGCGGATCTTCGGTTCGTTTGCAGCAACTGCGATCAATTCGAGGAAATAAAGAAGTGTTATCTTCCCTTCACACGCCAACTGGAAACGTGTTTCAACGTGCGTGACGTTGCCATGGCCAAGACGTTGATCATGCTAGAGGAGGAGTTTGCGTTCATATGCGAAAACGATGGCAGCAACGTCATCGCGGTTGAACAGTCCAACTATTCATACTGCGCTGGAAATTTGAAGGAGCTGCTGCAGAACTGCTCTTTGCTGGACTGGGCCGAGCTACGCAGCAAAACTATCAACACGATGACGGATCGAGACTGCAGGTAAATCGTCGAAGAATATTAAACAAAAATGAAATAAATTTCTTACCCATTGTATCCGCACAGCATCTTCCGCCAGTTGGCGACCTGCTTCAAGAACAACATTACAACATGTGGTGCCCCATTGTTCGCACAGCTCTTCAATATTCGCTTCCAAGCGATTGTAAAGCAAACATCATGTAGGAACATTGAGCGTAATTTAAAAATATATCACCCTTTATAACTCTGATTCCGAAAGGGTAAAGCATTCCCAGCATGGGGAAAACTTAAGCCAACATTTAAACTTAACACTCCAGTATCGGACCATAGCACCACTACTAACACATAGAGAACCAATATAACACGAATACCTATTGCATTTCAACTGTACAAGCTGTTTTGATAAATACAATCCGTACAACATGATTGTTTACTTGTTAACTCATTAAACGTTACAGCCGTTTTACCGTCTTAGGCTGTTGCAACAATTCCGTTCATCTTAGGTCTACCACGCCTCGTCCGTTCATTTACAAGCACTTTACAAGCTGGGCACTTTCCAACGTAATTGTAAATGTAAAATCAACCCACCGAAGCCTGAGAAGTCTATTTCGCTGAACAATGTAATAAACCAAATGATAAAGTAGAATCTATACCATACACACGCATTAAACTTGAAAAATAATAACTGGCTTCGTGTCTTAGGCTTCGTTTCTTATGAGCTCAGTTTATTCGAAAAAAGAAAATATGTATTTAATTCTAATTTTTCTATGCGTACGCTTTCTTCCGGAAATCATTTTTAGATTCTACGCACACTTAACAGTTACTCAACTTTAGAACTTAAGATTCAACTAACAACTTAAGATTTCATATTTGGTACATCGATTTCTTTTTCCTTCAAATACTTTAGCATATAGCTACGGGCGATCTCTACACATTCTATACAGTCGTTAGGCTGTATCAATGAGGCTGCCTGGTTTATAGCGTCCATCAGTTCATTTTCATTGGTAGGATTCGCTCTCTGTATTACTCCTTTCCAATTGCTAAACAGATGGTGCAATGGATTCAGAAGTGCTGCGTCAGGTGGTAGGTACATAAGCGTGAAATTCTTCTTCTTATTATCTGGCAAGCTCACGGTCGAGCACGTCGTGCTGATATAGCCTGACGTGAATTTATAACTACCAATTTCCTCGACAATTTTATGGTATTTGGCTTGC
This sequence comes from Anopheles dirus, assembly GCA_000349145.1. Lineage (NCBI taxonomy): Eukaryota > Metazoa > Arthropoda > Insecta > Diptera > Culicidae > Anopheles > Anopheles dirus. Next base: position 5,187,478 of record KB672791.1, on the reverse strand, counting down.
GCTTCTTTGCCAATCACTATTACCGATCCCTCTTCGTTATGTAGTCTAATTTTTCTTTTCAATTCAAATATAAACTCTCCCATTTTATGCCGGGCCACATGCGAGGGTTGTACAAAGAACTGTAATAGGCCCACCTTATTGATGGCACACACAATTGCAAAAGTTTGTTGGCTTATGATATCTACTTTTGACGATGGTCGTTTGGGCTGTTCGTTCGATCTGTACATGACATTAAATACAAAATTATCCAAATACACGATATCTGGATCCGAAATATGTTCCGTGAGGGCATACAATTTTATTGCAAATTCCTGCAGATCGTGATCGGTTCTAGTAAATTGCTCTGTAGGGATATAATCGACTCGATGGAAAAAGTAATAAAATCCAGGTATTTCCCGCACGATACTACTGTAATTGGCGCGTATACTGTATGTTTCCCATACTTTGTCTGCCAGTTGCATTAACGTTAAATTACAATCATCATTTAACCATAGCTGAATGCTCGCAATAGCATCTTCGGAAAGGTCAGAATATTTGTCGTTCCGATCAGTAATAGCACCCGTTTCTTTATATTCTTTCACAATGCTCTGTACGCAGGGATATGTAATGTAGAGTTTGTTACTAATTTCCCGCAACATTAGACCATTTTTATATTCAGTAACAATTTGTTCCTTCTGCTCGTAACTAAGTCGTTTCAATGTAGAATAATATTTTCTAACTGTTTCCTTTGCCTTCACGTGCTGTTTTACTTGCATCTTTTGATCTCTTGAACTGTGCACAGGCATGCGTTTGGTCTGTTTGGGTTTTGCTTCAGCTTGACCGTTTAGTAATGGGCTACAAAGTGATGTTCGAACCTGTTGGAAACCAAGTACACGAACTTCATCCGATGAAGAATTGGGTATATTCGATAAGGATTTCTTAATGTCTTCATTGAGCGGTGCAATCTCTCCAGTTGAAACTAAAAAAGTAAAGAGAATAGATAAATGAATTAAGTAGAATATGCTATGAAACGTTGGCTGTTTAATAAAGTAGTTTACGTTTCAAATAGATTATTGTTTTACTCAAAGGTAAAATGCTAATGAAACAGAATTGTTTTCCGTCTTGCCACATGAAAATTAAAAGACAATCAATGTTGCTCGCATAAGTAATAAAGTTTAGGCGTAAGACATACCTGCAATAGCGTTTCGAGACGTGCAGTTCCGTTGTGCAGTGTAGGTTTCAGTACCTACGTATACGACTTCGTCGTCTTCATGTATTTTATTTTGAGTTATTATCTCGATAGGACCTATTTTAATATCATCAGCAATAGATCTTTTATGTTCATTGTCCGCACTTGCTAGCCCAGTGATCTTGTTTCTGCTTTCATATACGCAGCAGTCTTCTACAACATCTACGCTCGACTTCTGTTCTCTTTTGCTTGATTTTAGCAAACTAAGCTGTTCAAACAAAAGATGTATCAGTTATGTGTATCAATCTCGCGCTGTATGCTATCAAAACTTACCGATAAAACAAGCTTGGCGTGTTCGCCGGGTGGCCTTCGTAATGACTGGGTGGCTTTTCGTTCACTCATTTCGGTGATCAGTGTTACTTCGAAAACCCGTGAAAACACGATTTCTCCTCAAACACAGCACATTTATTACACTCAAAACACGATTTTCCGTTCGTTATTGTGTTATGTATAGAAATTGTTAGAACAGCTAGCTTCCAAGAACCGCTCAGGGAATTAATTGTAAATAATGATTGTTATTGTTTACCTCGAAGTTGGTAGACTTCTTCCTCTTAACTGGTGGATCTTCTTCTTCTTAACCATCCGAAGCGCTGAAAACATCTTCATACGTATTTTTTTTCACTGGCCAGCCAAGCAATAATTCCGAACAGAAAAATAGAATTATAAATCATAAAATTCACTTATGCCTATTGATATTCTGTACATAATTTCTTCTATTGTGTAGCCTAAAGGTGTCCCAATAGTGAAATTCACAAATGGCTCGCGGAGTTGTTTGGTGAGTATATAACTCGATGATATAAACTTATAGTTCAGTGTTGGAAACCATTTCGTGCTGTCAAACCACTGCATTCTGGAGCGGACTTTACATGTCCGTAAAACGTCCTGAGAACGATGCGAGAAGACCTATCGAGACGGGGTTTCTCGCCTTCTTCTCACTATGTACGAAACGCGTTTCTCGCTACCAAGCGAGAGCAGGTTTCATGAAATAAACAAAACACAAAAACGGACATTACGAACTGTGCAGATTAGATTTTGACAGCTCTTTTCAAAACAAAATTCATCCTAGGGCAGGTGTACTGTGGGAAATGAGAATCAAAATAGGACAAAATTGGGCTCTTCTTACCAAAAGCAAACAATCGTCTTGTTCCACTTTTCTGGGTATTTCTTAAGGCAATGTAAAGAAGGTCATATGCCCGTCTTGGTAGCCATCTTGAAAACAAAGTTTGACGTCTGCGGGTAATTTTTGTCTACGTCATGAGCACACACACACAAATGCATAATGATCAAGCAACAAGCATTTGATGGAGGAAATATGATCGCCTTTTGTAAGTACAGTGATTCCCCGAGATACACTATACTCGAG
>KB672791.1:5132097-5175891 GCA_000349145.1 Anopheles dirus | reverse complement strand
GATATAAAGCGCATTTTTTCGTAACACCACTATCAGATATGCGACCTTGGCAGCCTACATCTGCGTTCAGAAAATTGTACTCGGCATCTACAATAGTTAACAACACGATGCTGTGAAACCCTTTGTAGTTGTAATATTCGGCTCCACTATTACTCGGTGCTTGTATCCGAACGTGCTTTCCGTCAATCGCTTCAATCGCGTCAATCGCGTCAATCGTCAACCACGTGTGTAAAACCAGATCGTCTATTAAATTTATGGGATATTTGCATCCATTCCTCTTGAGTAGATTGAATCTGCAATAGAAATGTACAATGGATTAAGTAACAAAAACACAACACATAAAGAATTAAACAACAGCTACGGTGAACACTTCTATTATGAAATAGACTAAAATATTTTTGCCTTGATATTGCAGCTTGGAAAAAAATCTGTTATCAACGGGAATTTTGAAATCACATCCGCGATGCTCATTAGTAATTCCTAAAACTCCAGACCAACCTCTACATTGTAGCCATCCTTATCGCAGCCATTCGTACCACAGTCGTCCATATTGCAGCAATCTATACCATAGTCGTCCGTAACACTTCTGCAGTAAAACATTTTACTAGTCTCTTAGCCAACAACAATAACATTATCCATTCCTCAACTATCTGACCTGCAATCACCAGAAGCACAGCCTTCCTTAACACTCACACCTTCCCGAACCGACGGAACACACAAATTCAGCAACATGGCAGAGTTCCTTCAAAATGATGCTGAGCTAATACGCGTACTCCAAACCGTTTCAAATAAAACGTTGGCTGTATCCGATCCTGAAGCTGTGGAACTTTCTGCACCATTCTTGCAAATGATAAAAAGAGTACCGTTAGATCGAAATAATGAAACCCAAGAACAGGAAAGATACTTTAAACGTACTCCTCAGAACTATCAACATTCGTCCGAGTTGGAATAAACATTGAAATTCGGTTAAACATAACTAGTTTGTTTTTTTGTCATCCGAACATATTCCTTGAGAATCTCAATGCAGTTTATCCTCACCTTGAATAAAAAATAGAGGCTTAATAGCTATCACCTGTTGCGAGGTATCTTAATGTAATGAGGAGCCTTTCCTGCGATGTGATAGCTACCCCGTATTTGTATTCTGCATTGTAATTGTGGGCTCTACCAAAGAGTGCAGTACATCAAAACCCGTTCTGGTCATTCGCAATAGATTAATAATAGTTTCATTGGTTTCGTCTTCCATTATTGTGTGCAGTAATCTGTCACTAGCTCCTCTCATTTGAATCCTTATAATAATATACAAAAATATGGTATGGTTTTTGTCTTTTTTGTCATTCACTGTAGAAAGCTTCTTTGGCTAGGTGTAGCTTTTTGTCGCTTTATTGTCAAATAAAGCAAATGTGCGCAAACGTGCGCACGGCCACGAGAGAAACTATTTTGCACAGTTGAAATCCGGTTTTGTCAATTGACAAATTTATCAACATTTTGTCACCCCTCGTGTCCCGTAGCCTTTTGATTTGTTTGGATCTGCACACTAATTGAACGAGTATCGCACAACCAAATGTGCGGAGATGATTCGGAGCGGTGCGGCATTGATTCATCATACAGACGCTCTTCGTGCCCACTACCAAAATGTGCTTGACAGCAAATCGAAAAAACATCAAGAGGAGTAAGAAAAATTCTAAGTAGAAGTTGGTAGTAGAGATTCTACAATGTTTATCACAACAGGTAATGAAGCGAAACCGATAATGTTCCCCATCCCAGAATACAGACAAATTTGCATAAAAGAAGAAGACGTGAATGTATCGTCCAGCGTAATTGTAAAGTGAATGAATTTTAGTGAGACCTAAACAATGGACATCGGTGTACCTGTTTCTTCAATATTGTGGGTTGTATATATATATTATTGTTACCGATTATTGTTTTAAATATTAGTTGCCTTCTTTCTAATTCTTGGTGCAGTTTACGAATGTGTCTTGTTATGGGAACTTAAATGCATATCATGGAATCATAATATCTATTCTTATTAACAAGCATTTGTCGAAACAAAACAGACTATTCCAAATGTTGAACACATCGTAAAACAAGTGATAAATCGAATGTTCCCGAAACGTTTTATAGTAGAGGTAGTGGAGGTGGCGATTTGAACTCTTTGACTATCAAATACTATTTTTCAAAGGAAGGCAATAATAATCAACATTTACATTAAAATTGTCATTCAAGGTTTTGAGATGAGCTCAGTAAGAAAAAAGAGCAGCAGTATGTGGCAACATTTTGAAAAGATGGAGAATTCGGGAAAATGCCTGTACTGTGCTCAAGTCATTCGCTGCACCAGAGGATCGTCATCTAATTTAAAACGTCATCTGGCTGCAAAGCATGCCGGAATACTTTTGTCACGCGTGAAACATTCTTCATCTAACAGAGAGTCTAGCAGGAAAAGTGACGAGGAATGTTCTTCAGTGCAACGATCGTCAGCAGTTACATCTCAACCGGCTACAATGGACACATTCTTTTCCCCAGTGCAACCGATGGCAGATGATGCCAAAAGAAAACAGGATGAACGTTTGTTTAAACTTATATGCGAAGAAGGTTTGCCTTACTCCATAACCGAAAGTGAGGCATTTAAAAATTATAGTTATGGTCTCAACCCAAACTATCACATACCTAGCCGGAAAACAGTTTCTCAAGCAATCCATCGAGAGTTCAACAAAAGTATTCAAAAAGTAAAAAATGCGTTAGAAAACAGCACAAAAGTAGCGCTGACCTCAGATGGATGGACAAACATTAATAATACAAGCTTTTTCGCACTAACAGCGCACTACCTCGATCACAATAATGTATTGTGTTCTAATTTACTTGAATGTTCGGAATTTCCTGGTCAGCATTCTGGACACGATATTGCGGAATGGATAAGGAAAGTAACAGAGGATTTTAACATAACTAACAAAGTAGTTGCTATAGTAACAGACGTCACGAGCAATATGCCATCTGCTGCAAAGGAACTCAAATTAAATCATTTTCCATGTTTTGCGCATACTTTAAACGTGGTTGTAAAAAAATCGATTCAAACTGCCATCAAGGCCACAGTTGAAGAAGTGAAGCGTATTGTAACATTCTTTGAAAAAAGCAGTGCTGCTACAAAAAAATTGTCTGAAATTCAAAACCATTATGATTATCCGATTCTTAAATTGAAACAAGACACATTTTCTAGTTGGAATTCTACTTACGATATGATGGAAATGTTTTGTAAAAACAAAATACCACTGGTGTCTTGTTTGGATTCGTTTGAAGTAAAAACTTCTCTTCAAAACAACGATTGGATTGTGCTGGAGCAGACCATTAAAATATTACAAAACTTTGATTGTGCCATAAAAATTGCTTCATCAGAAAAGACTGTAACATTATCACACATGGGACTTTTTATAAAAGTTCTAATAAAAAAAACATCCGATTTATTGAAAGAAGCATTGGAAGGTTCAGTGCGGAAATTAGCAAATTTGCTTATTGAAGGCCTAACCGAGAGATTCAATCCGCTATTTCAAAATTTGATTGTAAATCAGGGAATGTTACTCGATCCTCGAATGAAACGTCATAGTTTTGAAAACGAAGAGGAAAGGTTCGAAGAAACTTATAACTGCATTATAGATGCAATTATACCATATCTGAATACGAATGCTCACTACCGAACAACCGCCAACTCTCAAACTCAAGCTAGTCAAAACGAGAATGATCAGTATCGTAAACACTTGTTTGGAGATTTTGTCAGCAGAATAGTTGTTGGAGAAGAAGCGTTCGATCCTCATACTAAAGCAAAGCAGGAGTTAGATGAATACATTGAATCTGGATATGTGGAACTAGGATCTGACCCTTTGGCCTGGTGGAAACAGAATCAATCGAAGTTTCCAACCCTGTACATACTAGTTAAGAGTATTTTTTGTATACCAGCCACTTCCGTGCCCTGCGAACGTGTGTTTTCGAAAGCTGGGCAGATTTACAACGAAAAAAGATCTCGATTAGATCCTAAAAATCTGACAGCGCTATTGTTTCTCCAACACAATGGATTTTAAATGTATTTAAAGCTATTAAAAAAAATAAAAATATTATTTAATAAAAACTACGTATATTATCTAAACCCCATTAAGCTCTTGCTGTTATTTGTGTTACATAAATTTTCAATTAAATTGTCTCACCTTCAGTTTCTATGTGTTGTCTAGTTGTATGTAGCATTTGCTGATTCGTCTTTTCATTTATTCTGCGTGAAAGAATCACCGCATGCGTTCAGTTCATTTTATTGAGCGAACTAGACCGCACCTGAGCCTTTTAAAAAAGCATATTTCCCATTGTTACACTTGGTGGAGGAATTTAAGAAAAGCTACTAATTCTTTAACATTCCTGAAAGTTCGCTCAGGGAGGTTATGAGAATAGCTAATAAGAGAGCAAAGTTGTAAATTGCTGAAAAATGCATATCACGCTGAATCGATAAAAAAGCCTTTACGGTAACAAAAAAGGAGTGCTGAAAGCCACATTAGATGTGGGTGGTGTGATGAGTGTTATTACCCTCCTCTATTTGACAGGTACTCTAAAAAAACGCATGGTTTTGTTGCAGTTTTGAACAGTTTGTTGTACAGTTGGTTATGCTACTATATACAAACTTGGTGTCGTTGAAAATGTGAAGCTGTGCAGATTCTGAAAACGCAAATTTGCAATATGTTGGTCTAGTTCTTCTATAACCTGAGCCAAAACGCTTTTGTAGACCGATAGAATTAGATTTTTTATTCTAACACAATATGATGTTCTCTCAAAGACCAGAATTAGCAAAACAAAACAAATTTCAAGCGTCTAATGGATGGTACAGTCAGTTTTTTTTCGATAAATGCAATTGTCCTGCAAGTTGTTGAATGTTTAAGCATAATCTTTTATTGCTGCTGTTTTTTATTGCTTCTTTATTGCGTCTGTAGTGTGTAGTAAAAATACAATTCTTTGTAATTTTCCAAGCTCCAATCTCCATTTTCCCATTGCGACTAATGCTATATATAAGTTACAGAAGACTACTGTTGATTTTATTCCAACTGCGGGCATTATTTAGTCAGTTAACACTTACGGTCAAATGGACCAAATACTCCTTTGGTGCAAATCGAGGTGTCAATTGACACCTAGAAGGCTATTTTTGGCAATTGTTGACCGATCGGGTTGAAATTTTCACCAGTTGTACGCAAACTACATGTTCTAGTTTTATAATCCGTTGAGTTTGTGACCCTACTTCCCCCGTTTGCTCCCCAAGTAAAAATCCGCCGACGTCAAAATTTCAAAAACCTTAAAAACTATACGTAAAACTTTTCAGATCCCGAATTCCATAAAATGACATATAATGGGGCAGTAGTCCAGGACCTGCGAAAAAAATATAAAAATTTTCCCATCAAAATTGTGGGACTTTGTATATCCACTCCCGCTGTCTTTTCGTAGAGAAAGCCACGTGCCAATTGCAGAAGCTATAGAAAATCGTGTAGACCGAATAAAATTTTTTTTTCTATATAAATAATACAAAACTTTATCAATTATGTCCTGAAAAGGCACAATCCACAATAAAATCGTAGGTTAAATACCGAATGTCACGAATTATACAAGGTTTCTCAGATGATATGGCAAGAATAGCAGCATCTATCACAAACGCAGCACATGAAATGACAACTGCGTCAGTTGATATTCCAGCGGGGTCACATTTAAGGCAACGTTCTCAGTTGATATCACAATCGCAGCACATGATTTCACAAGCTCAGTCGTGCAGCTAGGGGGAAGTACGTAATTAGCATGTATAAACGCAATCAGCATTTATGACAGCTAGATTATACGATTGGTTTTGTTTACTTCTATTGTAACTTCCTGCAAGCTTACTATTATCATACACATTCTACAAGATAAACTAAACTTGGGTAAAAAAAAATCATACCTACAAGTGAGTAACCTCAAAAGTATATTCAATCTGGAAACTCGTAAACTTCGTTCTTCTTCCAGTTATGAATGTATTTGAAGAAGATCCGGCGGCTGAAGCTTCCCGAGGTAGTGCTGAAAGAGGTGCTTCCGAAACACAACGGTGCTCGAGGAAAACAACAAGCGATGCAGATAGAGAGCGTATTGTGCACGCTTATAGGAACGGCAGTAGTGCGAAAACTATCAGTGAAAAGTTTAATATTAAGCTCTTTACTGTGTATCATATCATAAATACGTATAGGAAAACGGGAACAGTGAAAGCTGCAAAGCGAGGTGGAAATCATCGTAAACTCCTGTCTAAGGAGGCTACATGTAGTGTTCAGGAATGGATCGATGAAGATTGTACAATTACTTTAAAACAACTCGCTGCCAAAGTTTTTGAGAAGTACGATATTCGTGTAAGCGTATCAACCATAGCGAGAGAGGTAAAAGCGTTTCATTACACACTTAAACGACTCCATTTGATCCCGGAGCGCAGAAACCATCCGAGTACGGTCCAAGAGAGAAAAGATTATGCCACACGGTTGTACGACAATATTAATGAATTTTCGGACGCTGGAATGGTGTTCATTGACGAGGTGGGATTCAATGTTAGCACGAGGACATCTTTGGGACGATCAGCAAAAGGATGTCCAGCAGTCACTGTTGTTCCTGCAATAAGATCGCAAAATATTTCTATAATATGTGCGATGAACAAAAACGGCATATTGTATTTCGAAATCCATCATCAAGCGACCGATTGCGAAATTTTTAGAAGTTACATTAATCAGCTCAAACTAAAATTAAGATTAAAAAATATTAGCCGTTCGGCCTTGATAATGGATAACGTTAGATTCCATAAATGCGTTGAAGTTCAGGAAGCTATTGGCGACGAAGAAGATCGTGTCATATACTTGCCCCCTTATTCACCCTTCCTGAATCCAATTGAAAATTTATTCAGTAAGTGGAAGAACGCAGTTAGAAGGTCAAATCCTCAGAACGAAATTGAACTTGTTCAAGCTATAGAGCACAGTGCAGGTACGGTAACATCTGAAGACTGTGAAGGTTATATTAAAAATATGTGGACCTACGTATCTCGTTGCTTGCGAGAAGAAGAAATTTATGACTAGGAAAATTTAATTTTAATTTAATGTAAATAAATTTTCAATTTTATTTTTGTTAGAAATTTATGATTTAATCCTAAGGTATACCTGAACTTGAAATGTACGTTTCTGAAAAGAAATAAAACTGAACATATGAACTGAAAACATATGAACTGAAAACTGATAATACATATTTTCAGACTCATTTATTTAGATGCAAAAATATTCGCATAAAGGATATATAAATATTCGGGTTCATATCAACTGACGCAGTTGTCATTTAATGGGGTGCGTTTGTGATAAATGCTGCTATTCTTACCATATCATCTGAGAAACCCTGTAAGCAAAAAACTTTTTTTTCTTCTTCTTCTTTTATGAGGTATAAGGTGAAGCCAATCGTACAATTTTGATCGGAAAATTCTGAAATTTTTATTGTAGATCCTGGACCACTGACTCTGTATGCCATTTCATGGAATTCGGGATCCGAAAAATTTTACGTATAGTTTTAAAGATTTTTGAAATTTTGACGTCGGCGGATTTTTACTTGACGGGGGCTGGGGATCAAACGGGGGGAGTAGGGTCACAAACTCAACGGATTATAAAACTAGAATAGTTTGCGTACAACTGGTGAAAATTTCAGCCCGATCGGTCAGCAATTGCCAAAAATAGCCTTCTAGGTGTCAATTGACACCTCGATTTGCACGAAAAGAGTAACAAGTTGTATCTCAGAAATTTACGGATTTTAAAATTTTTGAAAATTAAAAAAAAAACTTTGCAAAAATATAAGACTTTGGGTGAAAATCGTTTGTCGATATCTCTAACCGTCTCCGTTTGTCGATATCTCTAACCGTCTTCGAGTTATCGAAGCTCAAAGTTGCAAAAGTGTCAGTTGACACTAGATTTGTCCGTTAGTGTTAATCATCGAGTGGCTTCACCGCTTACAAAAAAAATATTCATTGCATACCAAAGTTGACAACAGCATAATTCGATTAAGTACTTTTCAGTTTCAACAACGGCTTCAACACACAATGGAAGGAGTTCTATTTGGGCCCATTTTACCCAGGTGGAAGGAGGAGCCAGATGCCGATATTGTTTGCGAGTTTACTCTTGTGGAAAAGGATTAACGTCCAATTTGATAAGGCATTTAAGATTGGTCCACAAAACGGTTCCATATACATCAAAAAGAGATCCTTCATTTTCATCAATCGTCAATAAAGGTGAAGCAGAGCTAGCAAATACATCCGCAGGACCGAAAGGGCAAACAGATCCACGACAAACAGAACAGCACCAAGAATCACCGGGGCAAACAGCAGTTGGAGTCGAAAACTACAAAACGCTGAAATCTGAGATGAGAACTGTGTTGGACAAAACACTGCTAGAATTCATTTGTCAAGAGTGTATTTCCTTTGATGTAGTGGAGAACGATTATTTTAAAATGTTTGTTCGAATGTTAAACCCGGACTACGAACTGCCCAATCGAAAAAAAATGTCGAACTCATTGCTACCGGTAGCTTATAATAAACAATTGGAAAAGGTTACACAGAACATAACGTCTGCGAAGTACATAGGCATTACCTGTTATGGGTGGACAAATTTAAATAACACACATTATTTAGCATTAACAGGGCATTTCATAGATGAAAAGTATATATTAAGCTCAAACATATTAGAATGCTCGGAGATGGCAACAATACATAACGGAAAAGATATTGCAGCTTGGATTCAAAATGTAATGCAGCAGTACAACATTGAGGATAAAGTAGTAGCTATAATTACAGACTACACAACGAGTATGAAAGATGCAGCCAATGAGCTGCAAGCGAACTACATTCCATGCCTTGCGCACACTATAAATAGTATCGCTCAAAATGCTATAAACCATAGTATAAAAACAACTATCGAGGAGGTAAGGAAAGTAGTTGCGTACTTTAAAAAGAACCAAAAGGCATCTCAAACGTTGATAGAGGTTCAAAACAGGTTGAATCAAGATCAGTTGAAATTGAAACAAGATGTTCTCATGCGATGGAATTCTACCTATGATATGCTGAACAGATTTTCAAAAAACAAAATGTCATTGCTCACTTGTTTCGACACTCTTGAAATTGAAACATCTCTGCAAAGTCAGGACTGGATCTTAATAGAGCAATCTTTACGCGTTCTTATGTTATTTAACGCCGCTTCAGAGATAATATCGGACGCAAGTCATTTAACCATATCGCATGCAGGCCTGTTGTCCAGCGTCCTTTCCCAGAAAATGACAGCACTTTCTAATAATCCCGAATTGCTTGCCGACGTACAAAACTTATTAGCTTTGCTCATGCAAGGCATTAGAGAACGGTTGGCTGTCCACCGCAATAGCGACATTGTTTTAAAGGCGATGCTGCTGGATCCTAGAATAAAGAAGGCAGGGTTTCAAAACAATTTGCAAAAATATCAGGAAGTTTATGATTCTATTGTACAGGATCTTATTCTATTGCATACTCCAAAAAGCGAAGATACTCCAGTAGCAACAAAAAGGAATAAAGATACCGATTTGTTTTACTGCGGTGTGTTCGGACCCAAGGGAGAGCAGCAAATCGAAACTCCTAGAGAACTAGCGATGTGCGAATTGAATATGTATTTGAGTTCAACGAATATAGAAATTGATCAAGATCCTGTTCAATGGTGGAAGCACCAGCATGCCATATATCCGTCCTTGTTCTTGCTTGCCAATAAACTTTTGTGCATACCTGGCACATGTGTTCCATGTGGAAAAATGTTTTCAAAAGCAGGGCAAATTCATAACGATAAACGTTCTAGATTGTTGCCTAAGAAGGTAAAAGAGGTACTCTTCATTCGGCAAAATTCATAAAATGTACTGATTCTTCTTCGGTTTGTAAATATTATTTTCAAATTAATGAAAAGAATATGTTATCAAACTAGTAGAAACAATCAAGAGCATAATAACTAATGAACGCCAAAAGTATTATTATGTCACGCGTTTTTCGAACGTTTTAAGTTCCGTTAGTACTGTTAGAATTGTCAAGGCAGCTTTTTTAGCTTAATCTAGTCTACGTACCTGTACCTCAATTCCTACGAGTATGGCATAAATTGGGTGTCAATGAATAGCACATTTTATTTGACTTGATTTCAAATATCATGTAAAAGAAAATATTTTGAAAAATGTGTTAGTCAACAGATACTACGAAAGCGTGCGCATTGTACTAAACGTAAAATACCTGAGTGATAAGTTTAAATTCATGAGGTACGCACAGATAATATGCAATTTCTAGCCAAATAATTGCCTCATATACCATTATACATCATTTCTGGTACAATTAACAGTTTAGATTAACTGCATGAGATATACGTAAACTGCTAAGTGCATAAACCTAATCAATTTAATGACGAGAGATGCTATCCTAATATAAGTACTTGAGTCGTACTAATATCCTGTCTTAAGGATAATCTGAAGAAGAACATGATATTGTTTGCGTCTTAGCATTGTAACGTTTATTTATTATAATTAGTTAGGAATGCATTCGTTACTAATATTAAATTTTTTGAAGAAATATGAGAGACTACATTGATCTAAAATAAATTGTAAATAATGATAAAAAATAAAGGATTTGTATTTACGTTTCCAACAATCAATTCAGCATTGCTAAGTTATTGCACACAAGTATTTTAAAGCAATGTTCTTTTTGCTGTTCTTTGTCGTCTAAGCCTGGCCATGTGCCCATTTGTACATATCCGTATAGTCGCTCGTTGCTAAGGGAACGTTTCGGTTGAAATTTTGCAACCGGTCCCGTTATAACAAGAACGGAGCCATTGTCAATATTCTATCCATACGATTGATATAAATAATAGGCGTAAGGCAGGGCTCTATGAGTCGTTGAACAAGACATCGAACAAGACAAACACGTATCAAATCCAAGTAGTCATATGGAGGTGCTCCGTCAGTCATGCCAGACAAACAAGACAGTTTGATTCTGTCTGGCATGTCTGATGCACACCTTGAAGCTGTATACACCTTGCGGTTTCACCCTCCTGTCAATTGTCTTTGCGGCTCTATGGGTGTTTGTTCACGTTCGTAAAATTTGGATCGTGTTTGGCGATTATTGTGGAGCAACAATTTTGTGGAAATAACGTTGAAATTAAAACAAAATGTACAACATACAGGTAATATGTTTAATTATATTAAATCATAGTTAAATTCACTACTAGTTCATCCGAGCCAACAAATATACGGTACTTCTCCGTGTCAAAGATTCACATTTGTGGAGAAATTCCACCATCGAAAACCGACCTTTTCGTTTGTTTTTCAGTATATCTATGATAATGAAAAATAAACAGAAAATCAAAGGCGCATCTGAAATACGAGAAAATATGGCCCGCAGCCACGTATCACATAACTTTTCATACATTCTCTAAATCAATTGGTATTTAACAATTCTTATTGTATTTATAGAAATGGAAAACATCAATATAGAAAAGATTGTTTCAGAGGTGCAAGATCGAGAGCCCCTGTGGAATCCTGGCAATGCTTCATACAAAAACGTTCTTGTACAGAAACGGTTGTGGAATGAAGTGGCAACCAACATGAGAGTGGACGGTAACTATGTTTTTTTTTATTGTAGTTCTATCACGTGACCCGAACTGAACGCGATACTACTGTTGATTGTACATGAATAGATGATAGATTTTTTGTATTAGGATAGGACATATGTAGTTTAGTGGGCGAACGATCCGAAAAAAAAATTACGTTGAGCTACCGAAACAAATATTTCTTTTTACTCAATGACGATTCTGATAAACTTCGTATATGTATTTGTTGAATCACAATTACATTTACAAAATTTCTAACTAAATAACCTTTGAATGAATCCCGTACGTCATATGATCGCTGGCTTGAAGGATTAAAATGTCGGCTTATTAATACATGTCGATACAATGGTTGTGAAGCAAACACGCGGGTTTTTCAATTATATCAACATCATCCGGATTGATCGTTAGCTCGGTTTTCAAACATCTAAACCTGCTCACCAACATTCCAAAGACGCATTCGACAGTTCGTCTAGTCTTACTTAAAAAATGATTGTAAAATGCTTTACCACCCTCGTCTTCTGTTGATTATGGCATCGCATCTGCAACCGCTTGCAAATGAATGGAAAAAATGTTTATAATTGAAGAATGACGATCCAGATAAATTACGGCACTTGATGCGCACATGTTTCCCATCGATACAGCCGATTGCGCTGGGAAACCCAGTTAATGCTTCGAATTCCTCTGCTGTCTGTTGGAATCGTTGCAGAGTAGGAAATGGCAAGAAGGTGTTTCTCAGCGTGGTCCATATTGCTTCACATGTATCATATAGAATTCTTGCAACTGATTGGTTCGATATGCAGTATGAATCCGCCAAAGCCCTGTAGGATAGTTCAGTTGAAAAGAACCTAAAAGAAAATAAACCAGTTATAATTTAGAAATAACATTTTTTTTACCTTACAGTCAATGTTCTGAAACGAAAGTGGCAGAACTTGCGCAACCAGTACGCAAGGGAGAAGCGTAAAGCGAATCTGCCAACTGGTTCTGCAGCAACATCAGCAGAAAAATCAACGTGGAGGTACTTCGAAAGCCTCAACTTTCTAGCCCCATCATATGCGTCGCGGCCTTGCGTCAGCAATATGCCTGTTGCAGTTGAAATGTTGGAAGGTAACTATAAAAGCTCAATTGGGATGGGGATGCTCCTGTACTTTTGGTTCTTATCGTAGTATTAATTACATAAGTGTAAGTTAACAACCTTTCTTTTTGGTAGATGAGTTAAAACTCGTCATAGTTTTAGACGAACTATTTTTAATAACGATCGTTTTTTTAACGTCTACTTGTGTCTTCTATTTACAGAAAGCTTTCAGGATGAAAGTCCTTGCTATAATATGGAAGAACTTGAAAACCAGCAACAACCTTCTCCGAGCAATGATCCCCAGCAAAGACGTATGACAACTGCAAATCGCATCCAGCAGATACAGGAGTTGATTGCGCTCGAAAAGGAGAAGATAGCGAACATTGCAGCTATAAAAAACAATACTTCGATCGATCCGTTCGCGACTAGTATCAGCGAGGATTTGAAAAAATTTTCTTTCATAAGACAACTTAAGGCAAAGCAGGAGATTCTAGAGGTGCTTCAAAGGCATGCTATAGAACAAACGGCAGAAGATAGTTTTATGTCGGGATCATGAGAGCAGCCACACGGCGCCGAGCAATTTCGAACGATACGGTATCATTATTCATTCATTATTCTTAAGTTTGTTCGTTAATTGACCTGTTTGTCTAAGCGTTTTGATGAAACCTATGCCACGTGCTAAAATGAACCTTGCAATTTTTGGTAATAACTATCAGGTCTAGAAATAAGTTTTGACGATTTATTACGGAGTTCCAAACCACATAGGCCCGAATGGGCATCGATTTTATTCAGAAAAGTAGTTTCCGTCACTTTGTACAACCTTTTCCCATCTTTTGGGCAGATAGTGGATTCCTTCATAAAAAAAGAAATCCGGTTTGGACGCAATCCATATTTCGATCAAATTTTTCAGTTCGGCGCAATTCTGGAAGTACTGCGCAGTCAAGCCATGTTCCATCGATCGGAACAGATGGTAATCAGAAGGTGCAATGTCTGGGCTACACGGCGGGTGGGGTAGAACATGCCATTTAAGGGTTTCCATATATTTTTTCACCGGTGTTGCCACATGTGGTCGAGCATTATCATGCAGCAACATGATTTTGTCATGTCTTTCGGCGTACTGCGGTCGTATTTCTTTGAATGCTTGGCTCAAACGCATCAGTGGTCGTCTGTAGACATCTCCTGTGATCGTTTGGTTCTGTTGTAGCGGCTCGTAATCCACCACACTCAGCTGATCCCATCAAATGCACAACATGACCTTCGCGCCATGAATATTCGGCCTGGGCGTCGATGGTAGGGCATGGCTTCTTCTTCTTCTTCGTCCTCTAAAGCAAAATTCTCGTTTTTAAAACGTGAAAACCACTTTTTTCCGAAAGAGCATGGTCATCGTACACTTTCACAAACATTCTATGACTTTCGGCAGCCGTTTTGTTCATGCTAAAATAATGGAGGTAATCTTCCCGCAAAAACGCATTATTTGGCACGAACGTCATCATTTTAGAAGCTTGCCGAAAGTACTTTGTTAACACTTCAGAAAAATGACAGCGAGGGGAAAAGAGAGCCACTTCAAAATAACAGTGTTGTCTGATTTTACTACAGGAATTTTTTTAACGACGCATGTATCAAAACCGTTAAAACTTATTTATAGACCTGATACATGAAGCATCAATAAAGGTTTACAATAATAATCATGTACTCCTCTACACTGTTTCATTGGCTGCTGTGATTTTAGGAAAGAATCATCTTTACACTTCCACACTTTCACTTTCTATGTCGGCAGACCAAATTCTTTATAAACAAAATGGGTTAGAGGTTTCTTCCTTACTCCTCGTTCAGAGTATGCCTCGACGACGCAAGGCCTACTGTGATGTATACTTTAATGACACTTCATTTTTGTCCCTTTCTGCACCACGTTTTTTTCGGAAGACGAGAAGTTGTTGAAATTTTTAAGTACCGTCTATCCGTGACTGTTTTCCTTGTTACTTGCTGTTATTTTCTTGCAAAATTTGCATAACATATAAGGTACTAAAATAATATTAAAAACGTGTAATTCCTTTAATGTATTGGTATGTTTTCAGATCACTCGACTCAAAGAGGCGGATTCAGAAGTCCCATCTGGAAACACTTTATGCATTCGGAGAAAAGTGCGCAATGCCGGTATTGTCTGAAAGTATTGAGATGCAATGGAGATACAACATCGAATTTGAAGCGTCATTTAGCAGCCATACATCCGACATTATCTTTTGTAAAGTATTTGCGGCGACGAGCTCCACCTGCTCGTTCAAAAACCAACGTGGAACCTCAGACTTCCGAGGCGATCAGTCTTGATAATAGTGAACACAGCGTTACAAACACTCAGCCTCCAGCGCAATCCGTGCTTAACGATGCACAGAAATCTGTAAATAATGAGACCAGGCGGAAACTAGACCGATTGGTTCTGGATTTTATTTCAAATGAGTGTCTCCCATTTTCCATTCTGGAAAGCGAAACGTTTCAAAAACTCGTGCAGGCACTTAATCCTAACTACACTCTACCTAACAAGAAGTACTTTTCCAACACACTGTTACCGATAGCCTACAATGAAAAGATGGCGAAAGTGAAAGAAAATGTAGCATCTGCAAGTTGCGTAGCGCTCACCTCGGATTGTTGGACGAACGTAAATAACGTTTACTATATGACTCTAACCGCACATTATATAGACGAGAGTCTTCAATTACAATCAAAGCTATTGGAATGTTGCGAGCATACTGAGCCACGTACAAGCGTTCAAATAGCCTCATGGATCAATGACGTTCTAACAAAATTTGAAATAGGAAAAAAAGTTACTTCCATTGTTACGGATAATGCACCAAACTTGAAGGTAGCTGCCACAACCTTGAAGACCTCGCACATTCCCTGTTTTGCAGATAACCTGAATTCAATAGTACTACATGCAATTAAAAATTCTATACAACCTACCGTAGACAAAGTGAAGTATGTGGTCGTATATTTCCAGAACAGCCATAACGCATCACAAATGCTAGCTGAAACGCGAGCGAAATTAAATCAAGAAACACTAAAATTAAAACAAGATGTTTCTAGTAGATGGAACACGACATTTGATATGCTGGCCATGTTCTTTGAAAGTAAAAGATCACTTCTTTTCTGCATAGAAAGATTAAAGTTGACGACCAATTTACAAAGCATAGATTGGGTTATCATCGAGCAATCGTTAATCGCATTACAATATTTCAAATCTGCAACTAGATTGATTTCGGCTGAAAAACATACAACACTTTCGCACGTTGGTCTGTTATCCGATGTGCTGTTGCGAAAAACTTCACATCTGCTGACGAGCAAGCAGATGATTCCCGAGGTAACCAATCTGATATCTTTGCTCGTGGAAGGCTTAAAACAACGTTTGGACGTTTATCGCAATGATCCTCTGATTTCGAAATCAATGTTTTTGGACCCGCGGATAAAAATAGCAGGTTTTCAGAAGGATTCCAAACACTACGCAGAGACGTTCGAATCAGTCGTGAGAGAAATGGCTCAATTTCAAAAGCAACAATATGAGCCAGCTAAGACTGAACCATTCAAAAGCAGCAGTGATGCTATCTTCTTGTACGGTGATTTACACTGCGAAGAAACAGAAGACACAAATATGAATAGACAACTTACAGAGAACGAGATTCGGTTGTATCTAAAGACAAGTACACTAAAAATTGAACAGGATCCGCTGCACTGGTGGAAGGTGAACCGTGAAAAATTTCCCACACTATACCTTTTAGCTATGAAAAACTTATGTACACCGGGTACGTCGGTGCCTTGCGAACGAATGTTTACGAAAGCGGGTCATATGTTTACGGAAAAACGTTCGAAATTAGTAACAAAAAAAACACGACAATTGATTTTCATACAACTAAATTCATAATTGTGCAGTTGTTTCAATTATTATAGTTAAGTTACAATTATAGTTTTTTTTTATAATGAATTAAATATTATTTACTAGTTTTACATTATTGTCGATGTAGTTTACAATGCAGTGATACTTTATAATTTCAGTTAAAACGAAACGTTTTCTATCATAAATATATCCGGATAATTTTGTACAACTTTCGTCTTGTGTGTTGACGCAATTTTCTACACGAGTTTTATTTTAAATGGGTCCTCTTCGTTTGATCATTTTCATTTTTGTTTGTTAACTGTAACGCGTTCATTCAGTATGTTTCTGTATAATAGTATGAGATTTCTTCGGACCACCCAGTATATCTTAGTGGTCAGTTGATTTTATTCTAGCGTTAGCTGACGCTTGAGAAATCAATTGAAAGAACTATAAAAAAGGTAAGAGATTATACAGGTTAGAAGTTTCAGAAAAACAGAAAGAAATAAAGAGATAGACAACATTGATTAGAAAATGAAAAGACAGAAACTTTTTTTAACTGTTCACAACTCTAGTTTTTGGCTTATTAGACAATAGTATATCATGAGTAAATGGCCGGAGCGGGTATGTTTACCTCCTCGCACATGTTTTATCAACAAATATTTTTATTTTTTAGCTCAATTTTTTTTTTCAAATGTTCACAAAACATATGTTTTGCAAATAAGATTGTAAATTTTTAACAGGGGCTATGAACAATATTTCAGCAGCCAGATACTTTTGATGCGAGTTCAAAAAAACATTTGTACAGTGACTCTCCGAGATACGCTCGGATTTGATTGTATTGATTTGAATTTGATTTGATTTGTTGATTTGAATTTTCTCCTAACAAACATTTATATGATTATAATATTTTTTCAACAATCCCGACACCACTGAGAGTTGGTGATTTTTTGTCTGGCAACAATGGCAAAATGTGATGGTTTGGATATGGCTGTTGGTTGTAAACTTGGTGCCCAGTGAAAAAAATACCTATTATGTTGCTGCTGTCAGCTGTGTCCGAATCGGTAAACAAATCTTTCAAACTTAATTTAACCATTTGTTTACATTTTCATAGAACCTCGGGTACTCGAATGCTACATTTTTGTGGCATTTGTGTCGGCAAAAGCGATAACTACTGACATAAATTCTTTACTATACCATAAAATACTAACTTCAAGGCGCGTAAGATAACGTGAAATATTGCTTCTATTGGAGCAATTGCTACGGAACAGTCCGATCCCTCAGACTCGATGGATCGTAGAACATATCAAGCCGGTCTTGGTTCGGAATCGGATGCGATGGTAAGGTGCAGCAATAACAAGCGATTGATCGACTGATAACACACTCTTAACTGTTCTATTTATCAGGAAGATAATGAATACGAAAATGAAGATGTCATGATTGAGTTCATCAAGGTGGAATCCGTGGCCAACAATGATGCAGATCCATTCGTTAATAGCGCAGCCAGTGCTGATACGCATCTTTTTCATGAGAGCGTTTTCGAAGAAGTGCCAGTCCGAAAGAAAGTTCCAAAAAATGCCAGACAAACAGTGAAAACTAGATCTGGAAGAAATCCTGCTGGTATGGCTATTCTAAGTTGGTAGTTGCGCTTATAATCCTAACACCCATGCATTCAGTACTTTAAGAATCTCACCTAACTATATGCGTTCATTGTGTTTTTTGCACAATTGAGTAGTTATATATTTTAACCCATTATACGTTGGATCGCAAATAATGATAAACCTTTTTTTATTGTCATGCAGCAACTTCATCAACAACAAAAGCATCCAAAGTAAAAACAGAATCACCACCCGGCAACAAATCGAACGAAGAAGCAACATTAGCCGAATCGCTACCTACCCGACTCTCGAAAACAGAACAAAGGCTCCTCAATATTGAAGCGAATCTGATGGAAATGAGCAGTACACTAGATTCAATTGGTGACCAATTTCAAACACTACTCAACAACGTCGCCACTTCGTCTCAAAGGGTACGCGGGGTTGTGGATCTCAAGTTTGAATCGATCAGCAACGAAGAACAGTTTGAAGCATTCAATGCGAATTTGGAAAGGCCCGCGTATGAACAACAGATTTATCAGTGGCTAGACAGCCATATCATCGAAGACAGAAGTGACCGCCGAATGTTGGATGCAATGGATTTACTGTTTACGCGGAAATTTTTGACTGAATGCAGCTGGACCGGAATAGGACGGGGTACGGAGAAGATAGCGTTCATGCGGATGAGTAACGTAAGGAAGCTATTTCAACGCATCGGTACAACCCAAACGAATGTTTGCAACGCAAAAAAGGTTACAGAATTTTGTATGAAAATACTTAAAAATTCTGGAAAACGAGCCTTGTTCGGGAAACGAAACGCATGTGTAGAGTGGTACGAAAATTAGAGTAATAAATTAGAATTACAGATGAAAAACAGAAAGGATAGTTTCAGGTTACAGCACATTATGCTGATGTTTTAGAATGCGAAATCCCAGGGAAATATTTCGTTATATATTCACCCACATTCTTATTGAAAAAGAGGGCAATATAAATAACAGAAAGATCATATGTAGCACACAAGCGACCAGCATTGTAAAGTTCAATATTTTATTTGAAGTCATAAAGCACATTAAACAGCAAGCGATCAGACTGATTCGTCCGACGATTCAATTAGTCTTAAACTGCTATCAATATCAACATCCTCATGAGCTGCAATATTCGCTGAATCGTTTGCTGTGGTATGTGTTACGTTAGGAAATTTGTTTAATTGATGCAAACAATTCAAAAGAATGCCTTCTATCTGATCATAATCACTCGCAGCCTTTTTTGATAAAACCAAACTCAGATGCTCGAGCAATCCATTATACGGGGAGGCTTTCGTTTCCGCGATTTTGCCGGTAATTTTGGATAAATTTTGAAACGTTTGCGTAATTAAAGGTTCTATTTCGCTAAAGATGACCGATCCCTTCGTCCGGCTCATTGTCGTGGTCGGTTTCGAAACAGCTGGAGGTGATGAGTTGATCTTCATTCTTCGCAGTTCGACAGGAATATGGATAGGGCCTGGAACGTGTATCGGGCCAGGGATAACTCGTTTGGAATCGCGTGATTGTCGCGTCACCTTCGGTGATCTTTGAGCGGTTGGACCTGTGTCTTCCGTTCTTTCGTCAGCCTAAATGATAAATGGCATTACATGAATTGGTATTGTGTCAAATGGGTCCAATTGTACTCACCACTTCCTCTTCCACAGCACCATCGTTTTCGTTTTCCAACACGAATTTCATTGCCTCATACGCACATTGCTCTGGTTGAAACACCTCGGACGCTGTAAAATTTAAAATTACAACCATCTTTTGATTCTGTTCGACTAATCATAATCAATATCGATACAAAAATCAACATACCCGATCCTGATTCTGAGTTGATCTTTACTTTTAGGTGATTTTTCCGATACTGTGTTTCTAGAACTTTCCATTTAGCTTTAGCATCCTCGACTGGCATCTGAAATTTGGTCGCCAGTTTTTCCCAACACTTGCTCTGTGCAGATTTGTTGCAATTTTCCGATTTTCGATTCCACAATTCTGGCATCTGTTTGATGGCATTTATGAATTCATACGATCTTGATACAATGTCATTCGAACCTAAGCCCGGCGTGATAGACTTTGCTTGAACAAGTGGCTAGAATTATATGAACATGCACAATGAATACTTTGTTCTGTGTTCCAAACAGATGCAGCTCGCGATGCACCTACCGTGTCCTGTGAACAGTAGTTGTTCGTGTCTCTGAGAAACTTCATCGCCTCATACGCAAACCATGTGGGCTGGTATTCCTTGTCCATTCCTAGAGAGAAATAAAACAGCTCTATGCACTGTACTGCGCGAAATGTACTCATAATGGTAATGTACACACCCGAGCGTCTGCTAGCACGAACTTTGGCTAAATTTGCCCGAAATTGTGTTCTGAGTAATGCCCATTTATCTTTCAGATCTTCGGCCGGTATTCCGAATTTCGACGAAAGCGTATGCCAAGCTTCGTGATGAGCAAGCGGAACTCGATATGACGGTTCGTCCAGCTTCCACAGCTCCGGTTTTCTTTTGATACAGTCAATGAGCATTAAAACTGCTTCCTCTGTTAGACTAATCTAAAAAATCAATCGAAACACAGGGGAAAAATATATTTTAACTATATAATTTTACTTAGGTATAGCGTGTAACATACGAACCGACTTCCTCAGTTTTCGTGCATTCCTCTTCGTAACAGGTTTTCGTAAATTACGTTTGAATTTGTTTTTACTTCCTAAAATATAATAAATGAAATGAACATTCTTCACAATGAACGCACTTACTTTGCGGAGGTAAATACAAAAACTAGACAACAGATCACGATTGAGATGCTCGTTTCAATACTTTGGGCAAGGATTTTTAAATTGATAATAGTTTAATTAAATTTTCAAGCTTTCTGTCTTAACTTTACTCACCCATTTTCTCTACTGCCTCCATATTATCTTCATTGATGTATTGATCCTCCAGAACAGCACTGGGCACGAATTGTACTTTGATGAACTCTATTTTTCCATCCTTACTTTCCTGGAAAATGTGCATCGTATATGGTTTTGATGTGGTTTATGGGTTACCTATCAAAACCGAAGTCAAAGATTCGGGATGAACTTCTGCCTTACCTCCGGATTAGATTCGAACCCTATACTTGCTTGTTCGTCCGAACTGTCCATAGCGCATGGATAATCTAACTCAAAATTCACACCAAGCTAGGGTAATTTATCGACTCCCGGTACCGGTTACCACTAGAACTACTTCGAACATCTGAAGCAGGATTTTTAGCGAAGGAAACGTTATGTGCTCTTCTCCAATTTATAAACTTTCGGCGTCCAGATCAACACTTGGCTACACTTATGTTACAATATCATACAGTTTGTTTAGATGTGGAAGGTTTTTGAACGAAATTGCACATACCGAATCGAGGGCAGCATCACTTTGTTTACAAAACAAAACGATAGAAACGTCCAGTAGAGTGACAGTAGGGTTTTTTCAACGGGCTATATTATTGTTCACTTCCCAAGTAACAAATTATACACGGATGCAGTTACCAACACTACCGGTCACCCTTGGTGTCATTCGACCCTTTTTGTGGATTCCAACTATCGTTTCATAATTATAAAAAAAAATTGGTAGCTACCCAAATAGATCCCCCCATACCAAAATTGATACATCACTGGAAACCGAATATGAGCAGTCGTTTGACAGTCAAGCAGTTAAAATTGAAATTTAATGTTTTTATACATTTGATCAAAGCTAATCGGTATTGGAATAATAACATAGGACAATTTTTTAATTGCTGCTGAATGGATTATAAGTAATTTCATCATATTTTCCGAACTTGGTTTCCAGTGATGTATCAATTTTGGCATGGGGTGGGGGGATCTATTTGGGTCGCTACCCTTATTTATATAACCTTCATCGGAAATTGTGTAAAGAAATTTCATAGATCCAGGGTCATTAATTCAAAAAAATCATTCTACTCATACTTTTGTATGTTATGTGAGTTTGGTGTAATACAATTTGAGTAACGACCAAGGCTCACGACCGTTCAGAATGAAATATATTGATATTCTTCTTTTCTTTGGCACAACAACCTCAAGTACGTCTAAGCCAGTCATATCTGGCTTTCATTGACTTCATTTATTCCCTTATTCTGGATAGTCAGTCCTGCGTAAATAGGACGGTAAATATATTAGTATAAATATTATGACGCTATAATATCTAATAAACAATTGGTTACAAGTCCAATCTGTTCATAACACATGTAATTTAAGCGTTCACTGTCTTAGAGAATCAGAGACTCTTCTGGCATGGTTAAATATTGGCTCTATACAATTTTAATTCAAGTTATGTTACATACCACACCTTTTATACTGAAATGTTCCAAGCTGCAAATAAACTAATAACGTTATTAGACTTCTCTAAAAGAAGAATAATAAAATTAATTTCAACTGTTAAACTATGGAGAGAAAAACGGGTGATGAATCTTTCAAGTGTACGTTACTTGAATTTGCCTGATAAATCAAAGTGAAACTACATCTGGTGTGTCCAAAATACTCACATGCTCAAATTGATGATCTCCTCAATGATCTTCCTCCACGAAAGTCGAACCTAAAAACGAGTACGATTTTGCTTACGTTGACTTCGCGCTAGATTCATTCGACGAGCAATAACGACCGTTATCTCTTATCAGGGTGTGTTTCAATGTAAACCACGAATACTGCAAGAACCTTCTGGAATTATCATCCACAGCATGCTGTTCTGTCTGGTTGGTGCCAAAAATAATCAGTCCAGTTCTGAAGCGACTCATTCATAGTTGTGCCCGATGTAGTTCGCTTGACTGCTACTACCTGGTTTCCTCGAAATGCATTCCATTGCCGTTCTGTTGCTCTCAGTTTGTACTTTACTGTCGCATTGGGATTTTCTTCTGGCACAGGAATCGTTCGTGTGGCAAGAACAAGGATGGAAGACACTATTTCACGAGGATGTGATGCAAGAAGTTTCAGTGGCACTCGATAGTGTATACAGGTAAGTGATCCTTATCGTATAGTCGGAGATCATCTTAAAATCATTCCTATATCCATGTTTCGACGCTGTCCTTTTATACAGTCATTTTTAGGCTCTTCCATTTGCCGAAACAATCTTGGTACTTCTGTTTGGCATTGAAAATAAAATAACATTCTGAAACGGAGATAACCGTCAGTGAAGGACGACACGTTCTACAACCTCTGCTGGGATGATGCAATAGCCCAAACACGTAATCAAAATGTGAGTTGTGCGCGAGAAGTAATACGCAATTTTTCAAAACAAACAACGCAAAGACTGCTTCAAAACAATGTGACTGAATAAAACAGGAGATAGTACAAAACTCTAAACGCAACAATTATAATGCCACATCGTTGTTCCATATACCCATATATCAAAATTTGTATTAACCTTTATCTTTTGCTATCTTGAAGAACAATGGTCGGGAGACAGAACTTACAGCCCATCTCACAAGTATCTAGCTCAAGAAATGAAATAATATTAGAAGCAAAATATATCGGACGACTAGGTGCTCTCCCGGTGAGTTAAACGGCTAACGGCGATTTCCAATTGTTTCCCCGCGCCAGGACAATGCATCGTCAAGGACGAGCTAGACTGTTTCAGCTTAGCCATGAGTGATAGAAAACATTCGTAAATGAGAGAAAGAGAGTGAAATAGCGAGAAAATACGCAACCCCACCACGGGAAGCACATATTCCGTGCGCGGTACCCTGCCAAACTCCACTTCGTAAGGGTTATTACTTCACGAGTGGCCACTTAGCTATTTAATTTTGTTTCCATTTATTCAATTCGCATTTGCTACTCCCGCCCGGATCGCCAGCCGGATCGTGAGGATCGCTGCGCCGCTTGTACTCTTGTACGCGGCCGGCCCACTTCTGCGTCCCCGGCCCGGCAAAACGACTTCGCGAACCCCGCGATGTCTCCCGCCGAGGCCAAGTGCTTTCACCGGTTCGGCACACCTCCCCGGTGATGCTGACTTGCAAGGATTATCAGCCAGGCTCACTTTAAGGGCCACCCTGTGGAGTTGTGTTTTTTCTTGCTCTGCATCAGCTCGAATATCGCTGCATCGTTATTATTTTCATTACTATTATTACGATGATTTGTTTTGTGTCGCTTTTGTTTAGTGGCTTTTTTTTGCCACTCCATCGCTAGTGCGACAAAACCAGACCAGAAGGATGAAGGGACGGCGCATAACAACAGCCCAGAATCTGTGTCTAAAGCCACTTCAGTGAGATTATGACTGTTTCAAGATTTGTCATATACGTGTGCGACAGATGGTTGGTATTTGGAGGACGCACAGTAAGCAAGTTCCACCAGATCCTACTATTTGGAAGATCGTGGAGTGTTACATTAAAACGTGTTTTATATGCACATTGAAGAGGAATCTTCCAGCAACAGATCAAAACTACTGTAAACTGTCTAGCTTCTCTTACTTTGTATGAAAATTATGCATATACCTTACATTTAATAAAAAATGAAACGAATGAATTCAAATGATCGTAATATCCATGAAATTGTTTTAGAATTGTTGAAATATTGGCTCTAATAACAACAGCTTTGTCAAAGCTGTTTCCTTTTCATATTTAAATAATCAGAGTTCCAATTTCGTTTCTTCAATTTTTTCACAATATAAGGTAAAGCACTTTTTTGTTAAAAACGCTCGCTTATCATGTTTTTTATCTCAACAAAAATAACAATTTTTAAAATGTGTTGAAATTTATCAAAGAATTCAATAAAAACCAGATTCTACTCTAACATTTATCCCAATTGCATTTCTTCAATAATAGTTATGTTCTCACCTTATAACGAAATGAAAATAATTGATAAAATATTATTAATCTCAACATAAGTAGCAGTTTTCTAAAATTTGTTGAAATACACCAAAGAGTTAAAGAAAGTTCTGATCATATTTAAAATCTTTTTATAAATTATGTATCGTTCACGTCGTTCGAAATTATAATTAATTTTGAACATTTTAGCAAATTACATTCAATATTCAAGGTAAATCATTTCCATGAAATGTTGCATTACATCCACAGTTTAATATCTAACCTAAATTTAAAACCCAATTTTTTATATCTAATTAGATTTGAATATACTATAATTAGCTATTTTCAACAAGCTGATGCGCTTAACTGCTCTACTGAATTATGGTAGAGTGGATGTTCATTAGTAAAGTTGCTACATGTGCTGTCATATTTAAACAGCTAAATAATAATGAAAGTATTTAGTGTAACGGTGGCCCGAGCTTGAACATTATAATTACAAATGTAATTTCGATAAAAACGATGCATTCAATAAACGCTACCGAACGGCCCGTTACAAGCCCTCCTCCTAATAATCTATTCGATAAAGTGTAAACGCTGTGCTAACCCCTTCCCCGGAATCGAACTTTCCATTAAGTACCGAAGAATGTGCGACAGTTTCAATCGACAGTGTGCAACTTTCCGAAATCCCATCTAATTACGCACCATCCCCGTGCAAAATCGACCCACTTTCGTGTCCCCACGCGACGCGACGGTGCAGCATGTGGAACCGAAAACGGTAATTATATTTTCCCACTCTTTCGACCCGAAACTGCTTGCTTCCACCGCACACGTATGCGACATCATAATCATCCCGTGCCCAGCCAGCCAGCCAGCCAGCCAGCCCGGCGGCTATGTTTGGTTTCTAATGCAATGTTTACCCACATTTCTCGTATTAGCACTTCAGGATCACACGTAGCCGGTTTCGGGTCGGGCAGGATACCGAAAGGATCCCGGCGTTTTGGTGCTGAGAGCGGTGATCCCTTTTTTATTTCAAAGAAGACTCAGTCCACCCAAACACCAAACCCCGGAGACGATCTCCTGCTGGGCGCTCGAGAGCCGAGATTGTTCGGCTCGTAGCTTTGAGGAGTGGCTGAAGAACTCTAAACCGGAGCCCCCGGCCATTGTTGCCATATCGGAGCCAGCAGAAGTAGACTGGCTTTTGTTCGGACATGTTGGTAACGAGCACGAACCGGTTTCGTTGCAACTTAAACCGAATTTAATTGTAGCAAAATCGACAGCCACAATCGTCGGGTGACGGATGTTGAAGTGTTTCTGATCCGATCGGAAGGATCGGCTAGGGCAGCGTGTCATCAAGAGGCGCTGCTGCCAAATACGCTTTGTGGTACAGCGGAATATTAATAACACGCTTATTAACATGAATGAAGCAGGATGAATTATTTGTTTGAATTGAGAAATTGCAATCAAAACGCACTTAGCTTGGTCACATTATTATGACGCTCGATAAATTAACACTTTAGTATGTAAAATAATCAAATTTGTGACAAAGCAGTAGTGTAAATCACATATTTTGTGCTGTTGACTTCGTATGTTGCACTTCATTTACTACTTTGCTTAATAATACGTTTACTTCGCGTACTAAGTATATTTTTTTGCTTAGTCTACAACAAATGCTCATACTGCTGTATATTGCTTCCATAAAGTAATCCAGTAGACCAAACATATTGGATAGGAATATGATTGGATTTATGACTGACTTAAGCTACACGGGACTTAAGCTACATGGCTGCATGGGTTAAGCTTTGCAGATGGGATATTTTCGATTCCATTACCTCTTTGACTAGGCTATTACACGTCGTCTTAATAATCAGTCCTGGTTACAGGGGCACAGTCCAGTTGAGATTCGAACGCACAACCTGTGATGTGTAAGAACTCTCGCATGCGCACATTACCATCTGATGACGTACCCCATTGGCGTACATACATCTCATAAAAATAGAACCTTATTTAACTTTCCCTCCCTCAACATTCAATTTTGAAATACAGCTAAAACACATTAATATATAATGTATAAACAGACCTACTATTAGACATCGCCAGTTCGTAAGACTTCAGAAACACTAATTACGGCTCAGATGACCCAGTCTCAGCAATGTCAGGAGCTTTTAATGAGGCATTTGCGAACTTCGATTCCAACGAGATACTTGACACATTTAGAGATCGTCTGCGAATACAATAAAATTTATTCATTATACCTAGCAATAATAGTTTTTGTAGTTAAGCCAATGTGTGGCAGACTTGAGAAGTTTAAACATATAAACAAATAAACAAATAATAAACAAAAGCATAACAAATAATAAGGCAAAATCGCCACTAACGAAGATACTGTATACACGCGGTTAAATATCACGGAACAACCACCTAAAAACGCTACTAACCTGAGGCAGGACCACATTTTTCGGGTTTGGTATGGCATAGACGTAGGTTTGTTGTACGTGGCGTATTTTCAACTCGTTTTCATCGTCGTCTTAACACTAAAGTAAAGCCCGGCTGTAAGCTAGTTCAATCCTTTCAAATTCTACTTGGACCATAGTTTGACCTTAGAAATGGTTTTAAAGGCAGATTCGTGACGAAAACAAGTGTTGTTGGATGCATGCACAATCAATTACTTTCTGGAAGATCCTTCCACGATTTTATTTGCTTGTAGAAAGATCTTCTCGAACAGTAGTCACATTCAACTTGTTTGTTCCTAGAATCATTATGCAGAATTAATTTCCAACGATCGTGTTCCATGTTGCATGGCAATGGCAATAATATTTATTTTTACCAAGGAATGTATATGTATACATATCAATCAATTGCTTGAGATTTTAAATATGGAGGCCTATGGCCCCTACCATTATCTAGGCCATAGGTGTGAACAAAAACATATTTAATGCTACTTGTTTTGTTGTATAACTATTAAAAAACAGGTATTCTAATATTCTAATATCTAATAGAGCAGTTATCTCTATTAGATATTAGATTAGTTATTACACGAGCAAAACACAACCTTGAACGAATGATCTGTTATTAATCCCCCCGGTCTACATCCATCAAACTCCTCTGAACACTCCGACGAAGACGGAAATGAAACACGGCATCATAAGGATGCTCTAAGGGCGTCCGCTAGGCCCGGTCATGGGACGGGCGGCGCAAATAAACCGCCGCAAACTGGGGACAAGAAAGCCGGAAAACATTGTCAACCCAAAGTGTCAGCGGGGCGCATCTCGGTGCGGTCCGGTGCGGTGGAAGATCCTTGCGCCCCGCTAGGCACCGCACCGATTACGGTTGATTAATTTCAATCCAGGAGCGGTAGAGATTAATGAACACGCGGCGGTCACATCTCCGCCTTGTGAGCCGCCTTGTGCTAATCGGGATGAAAATGTGCTTCATTTTTCTGTTGTTGTTGCTGTTGTTGTTGTTGGATTTATTTTCGATTTTTCCTTATCCATTAAACCGTGCGATATTGCCACTAGAAGGACCAGATCGTGTTCAGTTTATTTCCGTTTCGAGAACAACGATACTGGTGGGTTTTTTCTCTGTCAACAACTTCCTGTCGTCTGCTTAAACATGAATGAGGCTCAATTTAAACAGCCCAATTCGATTTACACGGAACGGAAATGACAGATTGTGAGTTGTGCAATCGTCTCCACGGGTTGCTCGTAAGCGCACACGTCTCCATCGATGCGTTTTGCAATGCCTCTGGTAAGATTAAGACGGCCAAGGGTTTGCGAAGCTGCGCAAACCGGGTAGGCAAATTGTACGGTAACGCCCCGTGCCGTGCCGCAACAACAGTATCAATTTCGGAACGGGCAATTGAACCGGGAAGAATTTCATTTTCGCTAGGGAGAACTACAGCTCACCAGTGGGTTTCGAGGGCGGCAGTTTGCGACCTAGAAACGATCAAAATCGCTACCGAAACCGATAATTGGCTGAGGTTGCAAGCTGATACTTTTGCACCGGGTCAGGCACGACCCGTCGAGGACATGGTATGCTGCGACACAAAAAAAGGACATGCGGAAAACGGAGCGGCAGGATCCATTACACAAAGTCGATCGTCGTGTAGCAGCGCAGTTTCGATCCGCAGTCAAACGCTCAGCTCCTTTGCTTCGTGTACACAAACAACGGTCACAACGGCAAACCCGACGCTAATTCAAACAACTCGTAAATCATGCCGACATGTCCAATTTCACGAAATGCAGCACGCAAAACCCGCGGCAAACCACAAATCACATCACCAAACACGCACCGGGGAATCGCGGTCACCGAAATCCACTCCACCGCTCGGGGTGAATAATGAAATTAATATTCCCCACCGGCGATTGATAAGCATTCGGGTAAATGAAGCCACCGTACGAAGGATGAAAGGTGTCGGGCGACGTACCGAGATACCGATTTGCGTTCTGCTAGGGGCGAGAGAGGGCCCCGGGAAAGAGCCAATAGTGGGTATCGCTCGGTCGCCCGGCAGGTGTGAACGCTCCCAGGATAAATTACAATAAATATCCATATTAATAAAAACCAAATTAAAGCCAACCCGGAGGGGGTGGGCCGCGCGAGCGGAGGATCGGCATCGATCGGCATTATGATGGAGTGCTTATCGTTGCCCGGTCCGATAACGATCTCTTTGTCGGTACAGTTGGTGTTTTCAATTGGCAACAAATAGCGAAAGCACCAGTTGGAGTGCTTTCGAGAAAATGATGATGATAGTTGGATAAATCCGTGGGGAGGAGTAATCACCGCATGCGCGGCTGGGTCTAATTGAAAGTGTTTTGCGTATTTCAAAGTTGTAAATCACAATGTAAGCAATGTTTAAATACTGTACCTCATGTTTGAATTGTGGTTATAGTAAAAAAAATCAATTTCTCACAGATAACACAGTCCATACAAGCTAGGGTAAAACGATCACAACCAGTGACGCAACGCAACAATGAACGTCATGAACCAATTCTAGTAAACGCTTTGGAAAAAAATATTTATTTGTTTTATTTAACTGTAAAATAAATTATGCGTTTGTGTCATCGAAAAATAAACAAACCAACAATAGTAAATAAATTGATCAAATTTAATGCATTTATATTACGTTTAGATGCTGTATTTTATAGTACATAATGACAGAACAATTAGCCGTGATTAAAATAAGTGTACTAATGTGTGAGAAAGAAGTTTTTATTAACAAATTTACAAGTTAAATAAAATGAAAATATATCAAAATTTGTCTTTTTCAAAAGATATCCAATAAAAATATGTGTGATTTCTAATTACAGACAATTTTAGCAATATTTTACGTTTGTTTTCAAGTTGTGTTATCCACAACGATGCTGTGATTGGTGTAGAAGTCCAGCGTTACTCATTGTATTAACAGTGTTTTATTGAATTTCTGATGAAGTTTGAGTCACTAACGCTATTTATTTTTGTTCCTTGCTTAAAACTTACAAGAGTTACATATCTAATAAGTTTTATAATAAAAACATTTGGCAATTTACTAATTTTGTTTAGGTTGTGCATGTTTTTTCATTTTCTGCCAAACTCAGCAGCCCGTGCCATAAACTATAACGTGTGCATCATAAGTAAGTAAATGGTAAAGTATGCTATCTAAACCCAAATACACGTTGAATAGGCTACGTTGGTTCCCGGGTTGCCCGCATCTGATCTCAGCCTTAGGCCATTTCATAATCATGGAAAAGGTTTCAGGAAATTAACTAAGTTTAATTAAGCAGCTTGTTAGTTCTAGTAATAGATTTTGATATTTCCAGATTTCATCGTGTCTTGTGTCATAGCTCAAACATTGTGGATTCAGATCATTTGATCAATCGATCTAACTTTCAGCCACCAGTGCATCATACAAATGCGTAGCGTTAGGCCTCCCTTTTGTTCCAAACATATTGGTGGCTATATAGATAATAGTAACAATAAATTTAATGTCCCTGAAAGTGATCATCTTGCTCCTGTACCATGAGAGAATCGTATTCCACTCACACTACATAAGAACTGCTTCTCAAGGTCTAAGAAAAAACAGTATATCTCGGTTACAACACAAGATATTAAGCTACCAAAGTAAGCTAAGCTGCCGAAAAGTATGCATATTTTTTGTTTATATTGTTTATGTAATGGTCTTTAAATAATAGAATCTATGCTCAGTACAAAGATCCTCAGTACAGCAAACATGAATACATGTTCATAATTGACATACAAATTAAACATCGCTTTTTTGATACACAAATATCAAAACATGTAACGCTTCCCACACAGCCCGCCAGAAATAGCTTCCATCCTGGCTTAAGGGTCTAGCTTTGTTTCAAAGCCCAACGGGTACTCGAGCCCATTAGCGGCTAATTATCCTTTGAAAGGCGGCAAATACACTTTTCATCGCTGTACCAGTTGCGTTGAGCCTACTTGTGGCCAACACTCACTCCAACGCGTGGTGGTTCGCCGGTTTCCTTCCTTCCCAGCGGCACGCAAAACCGTAATAACATTAATGCGCCTTTAGCTCGCCGAAGCAGTGGTGGTGTCTCACCTCCAAAAAGCTAATTCCTGTTTTGTTTTCCACAAAATACCTCCCTCACACAGGGAAGAACACAGAGGAAAAAACACAAAGCGTACAAAGAAACAAACGAACTTCGTTCGATCCTCGATCGATGATCCCTGTGCCGGTTGAGAATGGCTCTTACTGCGGTGATCCTGCAGCACGTCTCGCACCTCCATCTTTTTACACTTTTACTTTTGCCACCTAAAAAGGTGCCGGTAATCGCACTGCACAAGGACATTCGCTAAGTGCTTGCAGAGACAATACTGTCACAAGTACTGAGAGGATCCCGTCTCCTGCGCATCGCCATCGCTCCTCCGCTATGATAGCAATTGTTGCCCACCTACTTGAGATGTGTTCTTTGCAAACGCTAGCCGGTAGGATCGTGCCTTCACTTTGCGACACTATACAAAGAAACCCACTTCGGAAGGGAGGAAAAAATAACATTCCCAAAAACCCCGATCATCCCGGCTGATACAGGTACCGGTGGCCGTGGCACCAGGACCGGCACCGCACACGATACCCATACCCACAGCTAGCGAGGTTTTGCTAGGGCTGATTTTCGAGTGGTTTAAAGTCGGCTGATAAAACACTCCGGCCACCCGAACGATCCTCTGGTGCCGGAACAGTCGTCGGCCAATTCGGGACGGGATTAGGCTAGCGGTTACGGTTCCGTGGGCCCCGTACGTGGGAGAAATGCTTTCACGCGTGCATCTAACCGTGAAATGATCCTGGTCCGTGGTGGTGGAGGCAGCACGATTTTTCATCAGCTTCACTGACGTGGTTGCGAGCGGACCGGGAAGGATTTCGCACCTCGCACCAGTACCGGGGCCGGCCTAATTGCCGATGATCCACGAGCTGGTGCTGAGGATTAGGGCTGAAGAGATGCCGAGGTTATTTGCGCACGTTTTAAAGGGGAGTTTAGCGTGTTTTGCAACAAAAAGAAAACTGTCGACACGCACACTTTGACAGGTGACGGTCGTGAGAATTGAAACCGGTGTAAAATACGTCACGGTTTGTTACCACTAAAGGATCAGCTCGATCAATCCGATTGCACCAGGCTACATCGTATTCTGTATCAATCCGTTTGAGTGAGGAATTTAATTTTTATTTCAATAATGTTTGATTCTCGCATTTGTGGCAATCTGCTACTCTTTCAAGAAAAAATACCGTTTCATTCATCAAGATTATTTAGTTTTGGAACGTTTCTTCAATAAAACTAGAACTTAAAAATTTATTGGACACTTCATCGTCCAACAAATGCTAGAGCAACAGAAAAATATTAAAATATAAAAACAACATATCTGCAAACCTTCGCAAAGCTGTGTGATTCTCATGCTATCAGCCAGTTATTAAACAATGTCGTGTGGTAAAAAAAAAACTAATAATGATACTTCAGTTATAGCAACCTCGTGGGATGATTACTAAAGACGTCAGTCTTCAATCGACAGGATTGATACAAATGATTATCAGCAAAATATGCTCATTATAAGGCAAAATGCTCATCTTTGAATTGAACGCTTTCGCAGCAAATGATCAAATCTTCCGAAAACATGGCTGACTTTGGGCTGAACACTTTCTGAGTGCTTCAGGCTGTCAGAACTGTGTTCAAAACTCAATTATACTGACATAAAGTAGTGAACCATTGCAGTGTGATGAGTATGTTACAATCATATTACTTCAGAAATAAATGTTTCATGTTGCAAAACACTGCAGTAGTGTTCGTATGGAATTTGATGTCTTGATACTTTTTTATTTCAAATATTTTCTTGTTACCAAAGCACACAAATCGTTAACCAATTCAATTAACTTATCGCTCTCAGAACAGCATACATTAGGCCATTAGGTTTCGTGGACATTTGCTAGGTAATAACCGTATTAAAATCTCCACACCATTTGCAAACAAAAAAATACCCAAGCCCAATGCACCCCAAACCTCCTAAAAATGAACAGTCACCTAACGCAGGCTAAGAGGACCCTTCAGCGCGGCGAGCCGTCCCGGATGTGTGGATTTTTATTAATTTGCTCAATACCAAACAATGCGCAATGGATCAGTGGTGTAGCATTAAACCTGAAAGCAAGAAGTGCCCACTCTTACAGCTGTTCCCGAAACTCTCGCGAAAGCAAGTACCGATTTGTGCGTCGTTTGAATGCGGGTTTCACCCTTTTTTGTGTTTCGCAGGCAATTTCTGCTGCAATGCTACCCCTCTTGCATTCGGTCCAAAGCAGCACACCGGCAGTCCGATAGGACAATGCTTCGCTCGGTTGTAAACGCAATAATCAATATCGCGCGCTGTGTGTGTGTGTGCGTGTGGATACGATTGTTCCGCGCTACTTCAATTAAAATACTCGCTCGAACCTTCTTGACGCTTGGCGTTAATGTTGGCCAGTTGTCAGGTCTGTGTTGTAAGCCTTCCGATTCGGATTGAACATTAATCCAGCAGTCTCGCCCGAAAGCCGGAGCCAAGTGGCTCCGGGATCAACGCGCGACGTCGATGGTGACAGACGGCGTACTTGAGGTTTGGTATAAAATATGACCATCCGCCGTCTAGCGATAGGTAGTCTACGGTGTACCATAGTCGCGGGCGTTGTAAGATGAAACTTCTCGTGAGCATTGCACTGTTGGTTCTGGGCGTAAGCCTTGCCCAAGGTGGGGCGTTGGGTCGTGTTGCCGATGGAAATGATGCCCGGCGTGGTCAATTTCCCTACCAGGTGGCACTGACACTGAAGCGTCAGACCGTTTGCGGAGGTGTGATGGTGCACGAGCGGTTCTTCCTTACCGCTGCCCATTGCTTCTTCGATGGCGAAAATCCGTAAGTCCTGCCGATTACCGATTCGCTTGATTCAAGCACTAAACGTCTTCACTCGCACTAGACTCCCCGTTCAGGAGCTGAACGTGTTCTACGGGTCGGAAAAGCTGTTCTCCAAAGGCAAATATAACCGCGTGAAGACGGTCCACTTCCACGAGCAGTACGACCACGGAGTCCAGTACGATCTGGCAGTCGTTGAGGTGCGGCGTAAGTTTGAGCTCTCTGCAAACTCGCGCCCGGCTGCGTTCGGCGGAGAAACGTTCGGTGAACATTTACCGGCCACCGTGACCGGATACGGACGCAACACGGCCGAGGGCAACATGGCGTTCCAGCTTAAGTACGCCGAACTTAACTCCCTGCCGGAGGAACTGTGCCGGGAAGCGATGGGAGCGGATTACTACGAGGGAGTCTTCTGTATGGACACGAGCGCCGGTTCCGGCTTTTGCTTGGTACGTAGACGGATCATACCGACAGCAGTAAAGATTTCTTTCACCACCTAAACCTCCTCTTCAACAGGGTGACTACGGTGGACCGGCCGTGGCTGAGGACAAACTCGTCGGCGTTGGAAGCTACACCACCGGTGGCAAGTGCGGATCGGGCGAGCCGGACGTGTTCGTCGACGTCGGATACTTCAGCAAGTGGGTCCAGTCGGTACTTGAGGCAGAGCCAGCGAGCCCGTGATTCACGTTGTCTTTGATAACCGTTTATTTATGCGTACGCTCTTATCATGAATGCGGCCTAACATTATCGTCTCGCTGGACAGCTATTTGGCCTGGCAATGTGTTAAATAATCTATGTACATCCTGTCAGCGATAGCAATACCTAGCCGCCTGATTATTCGCCCCGATTATTGGGACGGGTTTGTACGGTGCGTCCGCCCCTTGCGTTCTAGATGAATAATGCTATTAACCTACCGACTGTAATAGAGTCGAACAAAAACAGCTAACTTAAATCACGTATACGAATGGTACAGCACATCTCCTTTCAACCTTTCAAGAGGACGGCCCTAGCTTCAGACTATTTACAGTACTCTTCAGCTGATTCGAGTTCCAAATAATAAAGCTCCCGCACATGTCTCCGCTCTTCCATATTGCATCGTCTTGCTCATCGTCTTTGCCTACCCCCGAAAGCTTACTTCTCAACAATACACTCTTTGCTCGTATTGCTGTTGCTACCAACGCTGATGTTGGAGTTGCTGCTACTACTGCTGCTACTACTGCTGTTGCTGCTGCTACTACTGCTCAGCATGCTAGTGCCACTGTTGGTGCTGCTGTTGCTCGTATTATTGATACCACCGGCCCCCGGCAGCGGCACGCTGGTAGGGCTCTCCTTCGGGCTGTTCTGCGGGCTGATGCGCGTGTTGATGCTCAGGTTCTGCGGGTAGCCACCGAACAGGTTGTTGAGGCCCATGTACTGCGACAGGATCGCGTGGAAGTTAGGTATCTTGTAGTTCGGCATAACGTTCGGATGCAGCAAACCGTGCGTCCCGGGCAGCAGCGACGGATGGAGCCCAAAGTTCGGTGGCCAGAACTCGGTCGGAAGCGCCGGATGCGGCAGGTTGTGGGTAAGCGGTAGCGCCAGCGGAAACTCCGGCATTCCTGCAGCAGAAAGCAAAACGTCAGCCTGGGTTAGTGTGTGTGTGTGTGTGTGTTATCGTGCAATTTGATCTGACGGGTTCACAAACGCCTTAATCGGCTTATAATTGCCATGCATTAAGAGGTCACAAATGGGTGCGTAATGACCCCTTCGGAATGTAATAGGTGTCAGTTTGATGGACACGACACGATGAAGCTGTGCCGAGGGAACGGTCGCGATAATTACCTTGTTCGTGATGGAGGAAGGCAGATGTGTCCCGTCCCATGGCTTTCTCTCGTTTGCGCCACTTTGCACGACGATTCTGGAACCAAACCTGCGAATTGTAGGAGCAAACCAGACAACAAACCATAAGATAATGTAAGTAAATAACTAGCTAGGGAGGGGTATAGGCCACCGCTAATGACCGGTTTCGGGCGAAGGTGTCAACAGCAATTCACACCGTTACGCGCGGCGACATGCGATGCCGATAATAAGACGAAGTCGTACAAAACTTTATCCGGACAACTTTATTATCGGCCGATCTGAGGCGCCTGCGTCCACTGTCACAACACGCACGACCCCGCTAATTGGTCCGCGCCATGCTACATTGAAATTGATCCAACTGTTGGACCGATCCCATCGAAGCGCACGCATCCGGAACTGGCAGCGATCATTGTGAGCAACCAGACGGTGACTAATTGTCAATATAAGCAATTATTTCCATCAATTATCAGCGCCAGCGTCAACCAAAGGCACCGAACGCCCGGAAACCGGATATGAGCAGGCCGGGCCGACGTCCAACAGGCGCACCGGAAATGATGCGACCGTCGTCCTTTCCGTGTGGAGTGTGTTAGCGTTCATTATTAAAACAGCACACGGCCCGGAGCTGCTGGTCTGATTCCCCACGCAAATCACATAACAGCGATGACAACCGATTTCAATGGAAACTACTGCTCATCTTATCATCCGGTGGTGGAGTGACGAAACGAAGCCTGCTTACAGGCAGGAGATACGCACCGTCTTTGAATAGAGTAACAGTCACGGACAAAAACTATACCGAAAGCCTTTCCAAGCGACAGCATACGAATACAACTGTGCTTCCCCTAAGAGAACCCGGATACGGTTGAAATTGGCGCAATTTCAAGCATTTCTGCCCCGGAAGACAGAATCAATCAAATT
The DNA here is from genome assembly GCA_000349145.1 of Anopheles dirus. NCBI lineage: Eukaryota > Metazoa > Arthropoda > Insecta > Diptera > Culicidae > Anopheles > Anopheles dirus. The sequence goes on along the minus strand of KB672791.1, from coordinate 5,138,774 downwards.
CTTCCGAACGTGCAGGGCTCATGCAATTGATTGGGATCCTTAAGCGACAAGCGACAACACAAACTGCTTAGTGAACCCTCTCTTCGGGCGTTCCTGCTGAACGGGACGCAAGACATCCCGCTCCCAGCTTCCGGGGTTTGCCGGAGACGCTGGAACACTCTCGCCCTTAAGCTGCGCAACATCCCGAAAGGCGAAGGTCGGATTGAGACAATTTGGGGCGGGACGAGCAGAAGCAGGAACAACAAGTTGGCACAGTGAGGCGCGGGCAGCTAGCTTCGACGATCCTTCCCCTGGAGGAACGAGCTTCCGATTGGCCGGTATTGTGCCACGACCCATTGTGGACGAGCCGACACTACGAAGGACTTCACTTTCCTCCCGTCCACACACAATTGAATCAATTTGTCGCTTGTGGTTCTTCTTCAGGGATGTGAGTGTGTGCCGGTTCATTTCATCGAAGCGTTTATGCATCAATTGAACGTCCGGGGCGAAGGTGGTCCAGAACGATGTAACACGTGCGGCGCGAGGCCTGTTAATTGGCCTCACAATAGACCGATTAATGAATGTAATAGCGGCGCTATGCACAGGGGGGGTTAAAATTACACGCTTTCGAGCCGTGTCACGGAATATGGCATTCGCTTAATTGAATTATTTCTAGTCGCTCGTTCGACCACGGCACTTCCATCAAAAAGCGGTACGATTGTAGCGAATTGCTTTGGAGCGTACTTGCGGTAGGCAGATTAGGCAACGTTATGCGCGCAAAGCGATCCCTGAGGTGATAATAACCGCCTGGTGGACAGGTCGGTAACGCGATGCGCTCCCGAAGTATGCAAATGGCTGCGCCATTTAAAGCGATATTGTCGCCGACAAACGAGCCGAGCGGTGCCGAGGTCAGCTATTAATTATGCATTCCGAGACCGAGCCCGAGACCGAGCGGTTACCTATCATCGGGAGGCCTCGAATGCCCTACCCTGTGAACACCGATAATACGATTAGCTATTTGGCCGCGCACGTCGCGAGTGGGGCTAAGAAGCTGAAGACGATACCGAAACCGGTAGCCAGGCACCATTCGTAGCCATCGGCGAAATGTGCACTTAATGGCCGGACCGGGCCGACCAAATCGCGGGGCGAGAAAATCTTCACCATCCCTGGTGGAGCGTGGTAGGAAAATTAATTAAAACGAACTTTAGCGCTAATTCCGCCGGCTTCCCTGGTGGTCGTCCTTGACGGTTCGGGTGGCGTGAACCGCCCGGCCCCTCGGTGGCGCTGAGGTGGTGAGACATATTTATTCACTTATCCTCTCCCCGATTGGTGGCGACTCCCGACATCGATCCCGACCACCGCAGCAACGATCGGTGACGCAACAAAAAGGGATTTCGGGTTCCCCCCATCATGATTGGATATCGATTAAGGACTGTTTGGGCGGCCGGGATGATGGGAAAACAAACAAAATGCCCTTTTAATATCAGTCATCTCTGGGGGTGCCCTCAACGGCGCTTGGTCAAACTTTCGCCGTCGCATGGTCCGGCGCCATCACACAAAGGGATGTTGGACGTGACGTGTGTACTAAGTTGATATTATTACATTAAAAGCAGATTATTGGTCCTGTTTCATACGGGTCGCACCGGTCCCGCCGAGGACGAGTTTGACCTTTCCCCATGCACCGGAGGTCATTCCAATCAATGTGCCGGTGTGCCCGAGGGAAGATGGTTGAAAAAGCACTATTTGGTTACAGCGGATTTGGTGCTCGTTGAAATCACTTGCGCGTAATCCTTCCGCACGCCTGTCGGAGATCAATCAGTGCATTATGGATGAAAAATCGGCCCGATGGTTCTGTGCGCAAGTCGTTCGCTTTAATAGCACTTCAGTCGCTTCTATGCGGAAGAAGTGGGCTCTCTCACGCAGGCAGAGCGAACCGATTGCAAACGATAAACAACTCCGAAGTGCTCTTCAAACACCCTCTTTTGGAGGAGGGAACAAAAACCTGCGCCGCGTTCAAAACCTGCACACCGTACTACCCTTTAGTCCAACTCACGGCGTGTAGTTAATTTCTGTTTTTTATTCGTTGTTCGCCCGCTCTCTCTCACTCAGCTCGCGTTCGACGTTTGTTGTGTCGACCTTCCACCCAGTCAACAACTAAATTTCATCTTAATTCACCTTAAAATAGGATTGAGGATTAAATTAATTTTCCTGATTGAATTGTTTGCCCCCTTCCATTGGACGTGACGGGCCATTCCACTTCGGCCCAGAACCATACTGGGAACCGAACCGAAGCGTGAAGGGACGAAGAGCAGGATGCCACACTTCAAAGTGGTTGCCATGGTTGCCATCCTGACGGTTGGTCTAGTTAGTGAAACTACTCCTCGCTCGGTGCTTATCGTTTCGGTACGATCAAGTGAGAAGTCGTACAGAAAAGTGACACAATCTGTCTCTCGCTTTAGCTGTCCCCGTCCTCTGCAGGGCGCAGACAAGTGATATCTTCATCTGGCTCTAGCACCACACCGCCCTATTAAAGGGTCAATTTGCTTAAACAAAACAATCGATGTAAGCTTCCCACACACGACACACGGGCGAAAAGATGCAAAATAACACAATCCCGCTACAAACGTGAAACTCAATTTATCTATGCGCCCTATCTCGCCCTTATCTCCCTAACGGCTGGATTGGCAAACCCAAGGCTTCACGAAAGGGAAGTCCATCGCAAGGCTATCGCAGCCCATTTTAAGCTCATTAAATCCGATGTAATTGACATCGTTTGATTTTTTGAGTTTTTTTTTTGCACCACCCCTGTGGTCCGCCCTTAGGGTGGGGTGGCGATGAGACCGAAAAATGCCCTCGTCTAAGTAGCGCCGCGCTTCGAGCCCACACGAACACGGGTATGTGTGTGTTGTTACATTTAAATTAAACGTATTTTATCCTCGCGCTCGCACACGTGCGGCCGAAGGGAAGCGGCCAGGACGATTATCTATTGTTGTTGTGCTTGATCGGCACCCCAGCCCCGGGCCGCACTTCTTCCGTGCCGTCGCTTTCGCCGGCCAGTCCGGGAAGTGAGCTAATGCATTCGCTCGTAATTCGCTCCATTCAGCGCGCAGAGTGTGTGTGTGTGCGCGCGCCCAAGAGGATAAACGACGGATATCCGAGAGGGAGGAAAATTAGCCCGAAACCGTTGTAAATCGTAGTCGAGCTGGCGAGACGGCCAGCCGCGAACGCCTCGTGCCTCGCGTTCGTCGAAGTCCTTGCCGTGGCAGCATCCTTTGCCAGGCTCGGTTGTCATTTTTCCCACTTTTCCGGCTTTCACCTGCCCCCGCGACGCGCCAGGACGTGTTGGATTCTAAATTTAATAGCTCATAATTGCAATTAATGTACGCTCGGCTCGTCCCGGCCCAGTAGGTAACTTCCGTTCGAGGTGGCCGGTACAGCGGAACATCCTCGCGCGCGTCGTCTGGTCCAAAAGTAAAAGCACACGCATACACAGCGTTGGGTGGAGCCTGATTTAATTAGCGCAGCTTTTCAGCACAGTGGTTCGAGGTTCGAGAAAGAAAATTCCTTCCTGCCTGCGCCTTCCCGCCTTCCCAGAGCGGTCCCGGATTTGGATGATTTAATTGAATGCAATTTTCGCTGCAATTAGTACCATGTCACTCACACCGGTCGGGCAGCGCGGTCGGAACGGGGTGGCAGAACGTTAATGGTTCCATTTCGGTTCCATCACCGTTCACTGTCCGCCATTGTGTCCGCCATCAGCCGGGGCGGCGTAAGTTGAAAATTGTTGCCAATTACATAAACCTATCACAATAACGCGGTGACAGCGACAGCGGCGCCGGCAACAACGACGGGTGGCTTAATGTTTTTCCTTTCCATTGCATTCAATGGATCGCTCGAGAAGAGCTTCTCAATTGCAGCACAATTTGCTGGATGCTTTTCAGGGGGTTTGATGGTACATTTGCATTTCAAAAACCTTTCCAGCTCCGACTAAATCCTTATCGAGGAAATAAAAATGGTTCCAATGTACGCAAGATTGTATCAACCGGTTAATGATCCTATTAAAATCATCACATTTCATACGCGGCGACTTAATCAAGTAGATACGTTCCATTCGCTACCGCACATATTGCAGCTTCCAGAACAAATAGGGAGCCGATACGAATCAAAGTGCAACCACCATCTCTTCAAGATGGCATGGATAATGGAAATTTATGTGCGGTTGACTGGCGCACAAAGACATCGCTGCTACCGGCCTGCCTCTGGACGGTTGCTCTTCAGTTCTCTACAAGGGACACGTCCCCAAACACAGTGCGCGCTTGCCACGCCGGGGGAAAAATAGTTTTCACTAATTAGCGAACAAATTTATGCTAATCGCAGTCACACCGGACGGAACGGAAACCGACGCCGGATCGCCCTAATAAATCACGTTCTCACATTACACGGAGAGGCTTTTTTCTCCCTCTCTCTCTCCCTTTCTCTCTTCGGAAGGGGAACGTCAAATGTCAAACACGAGTGTTTTTGGCCGTGCCTGGGCTGTGCGTGCGATGTGAAAAATGTTTATTATAAGTTTATTAAAAGCGATTAATAGCGATCGTCACAATGCGGCCTTACACGGTCAGCGCGCCGCGGTGAGCCGCGCCAATCGCTCATTAAACCCCGGCTCCGACGGAACGGCGGAAGCCCGAGGGTTTGTCGCGGAGGGTTGACAAACACCGGGGCGCCCGCTCGGGAAATCGGGGTGAGGACGGTTTCAATTACACGCGCACGGATTCCCGAGCGATTTCACGCTCACTATACGAATCGCTAGGGATTAGCGGCTGGCAAAACGCTGGCAGGAACCCTACGTTTGAACGTTCGGGATATGGAAAATCCACACACACACACACACAGCCTGGGCTTGCTTGATCGCCGTACGCCGACAGTAGCGGATTTGCGCAATCCCAAGCGCACGGTATCGCTGTCGCGCCACCGATTGCGCGTTACGCCACACCGCCGAGGGCAAACATGGGAGCGCAGTGACATACGCGACTGGCCGCTCCTGCCGTTGCAGGCTCGCCGTTTTTTCCCCCGTGCACGAAACCTGCAATTTTTCGAATGCAAACAAGCACACGTTTGAGGCCGTGTTTTTTCTTCTTTTCCGTTCGGCCCGGTCCATGTCAAATAAAATCCTTGTAGCGAACAAAAAGAGCACCACAATTGTTTGTGCAAATAAGGAACGTAGTCAGCGCATGCGTGCCCGGCCTGTTTCGCTTGATCCGATCGGTTTGAAGCGAAGGAAAGAAAAAAAACTACACGCGTTTCGAAAAAGCAACCGTGTGATTGTAATTTGAGGTTTCGTGGATAATTATCATATTACAAACTGGAACCTGGTGTCTAATGTATCGAAGCCGCTTTTTAGCTGTGATGTTGCTTCGTCATCAGTGATTCTCAACCACGTTTCTTACACTCTAACGTGTTTCAACAATTTAGAAATTTGCAGTTCATTGTTTTCATCATAATTTAAAAAACAAATATCGGTTGATTCAGGCGAAGCGTTTATATTTTTTACTAATAAAGGTAGGCATTAAAAACCTCTATTGTTTTAACACGATAAGGACTGATTATTCATGATGAATTTTATCTAACAGAGACATTATTATGGTTTCTCAAACAATAAAAAAATAGATCGAAACGGATGCTGATTGATCCCGCTATTTCGACAGAAATGATTGCTAAGATCTATCATATTTCATTCCGAAGCTATTGATTATTTTTATCATAATCATCTTCACTTCAACTTAGACATTCGTCCAAAAAAAGTAGACAAAGAAAGTGCGGTAAGGTTGATCATATATGTCTTATCATATAGTGCGGTAAGGTGTTTTAAAATATGTCAAAAATAATTGTAGATTAAGGTGAAGACAAGTTCTCCACCCGAGCTACGCAATCAACAATGTTATCAAAAATATCTAATAGATGTATATTGAAGGTTTACCATACCCTTGTTTTTTTTATATATATATATATAGGCATCTCAATTGCTTAATAAGCTAGTTAAGAAATGAATCTTATTGAGAAATGAAAAACCATCAACCTGACATGAGGTTAAATTATTATTTGTAGTGTTTATAGTCTTTCCAGTGTCAAAATAGAAGACAAACACTCTTCCTAATATCAAATAGGTGTTTTTCAGTTAAGCTGTTCTGTACTTCTCTAATAGGATAAATAATTAAAGATTCGATGAACTAGCCTTTCTTATCCTTCCATACAAACTCTAAAGAATCCTATGGGTTGTCATGATTATGAGATGTTCCCACCCAAAATCAGATCGGGAAAAAAAACTAAATGAGTTCAATTTTCTGTATCAAAATGAATGCCAGTTCACAATATCACAAATTATGGTTTCTTTTTCCTTTTTGTTCATACTTCATTCATAGAGGATGTTTCAATTTATTGACACAGTTTAATTAAGTGGCCTAAACAGTGGTTGAGCATCACTGAACCTCAGCGGTGGAAAAAAACAGAACAACCGATTCCCTTCTTGTAAAACAGATCCCATTTTCATGCTTGCGCAGCGCGTGAAACATTCCTAGCCATTTTACATAAACCACCGTCCGCGCGCCGACCAGACCGGGTGTGCGTGCGAGCGTGTTAGAGACCAATTAGTGCGGCTAATAATGATGACTGGCGGGGTTTTTCTTCCCGCCTGCAGCGCGGCC
>KB672791.1:5082865-5131900 GCA_000349145.1 Anopheles dirus | reverse complement strand
GACCCAGAAGCGGATGCTTACCTTCTAATCTTTCTCGGACGGCCCATATCGTTCGGGTCGTTATCCATCGGATCGATATCACCAATGATCGGCAGCTCATCGTCGTTGTCCACGTCGACACCGTTATCGTGCACCTCCACCGGGGATCCTTCGCGCTTGAGCAAATTTTCGTGATCTGTGGAGAAAATGACGCCGCAAAGGGTTTAGAGCACATCACAATAACATAAACTTAATTTCACATCGTCTCAATCGTCCAAAAACGCAATTACCCATCGAGGTCGTGGAGCTGTGCTGCGCCTGAACCGAGCTCACAGCCCGCGGGCTCAGGATGCAAAAATAATAAAACATTTTCAACCGCACCAAATGAGTTTCCACCAAAAGCGAAGCGAACGAGCGAGTTCGCTCGTCGTCGGGCGCCATAGTAAAATCGCCAAAAGCCCAAATATCAGCACCGGTCCGTCCCGGAAAGAGCGCTCTCGGACGTCCTTTCGGTGGTGCAAATAAAACAATACCGACCAAAAACAGCACATCATCACACAGGCACGGCTCGCGCGGCCAGCTCGCGCTCGAAACGACCCGTGTACGTGTTCTACGTGGCCTGTGCCGAATGAATGCACCAATTAAATAATCATCATCCTTTCCCTGGCGGACGCTCACGGCGCACAGAGACAGTCGAGTGAGCGAAGTTTTTCCTCATGTACATGATTTTTTTTTTTTTTGCTGTTCCCTGTGGAGCACGCGTGGTGACGATGGAAAATCCGAATACTCGAGCATGCTTAATCCTTTGGATGTGCCTGCCGGTACGCCGGTGTCCGTTGACGCCGGAACGCACACGGTTTTGGGTTTTAGTCGTACGTTTTTTCGTCCCGCTTGCTCGAAATTCTTCGCAAGCGCTCTGGTGCTGTTTGCTTTGCTCGATGATCGATTTTAATTTTTTCACCAGCCCATTGCCAATTGGCCAATCAAATGAACGAGAGAAGTCTCGATTTTTGTGTGTTTTTTTTTTCTGTGGACGATTTATTATTTCCTCCAGGCATTTTGGATCCCGCTCGTCAATCATCTGTCTGTGCGGATTTAATTTTCCGTTTCTTCATCGGGATTGCAGTTTTTTGCACTTTTCTTTTTTGGGTTCCAACGGAAACTGAATATATGTCTGCCGACCATCATGACAACCGTGGGGATAATACAAAACCGTGAAAATTAAAATGAATGAAACACGCTTTTAGTAAAAGCAATCTGCTCTATAAAACAGATTTTCCCAGTTTATTACATATCTTGTTTTGAACAATCATAAGTCAAGTATTTTTAAATACGCATCATACAGCAGCTCAGTGAGAGATAAAAAAAGAAACCGAGAATGTATATACTCCCTTCAAGAGCTAAACAAATAGCTCCGCTGATCACACTCATCCACATCGATGTTTCTCATGTGAAAACCCCCCATTGTCCATATAGCACGGTGCCTTTTCTTGCCCGCGCAAATTAAATAGTGAAGAGCGCATTAATACCAACCTCACCTCACCCGCGACCAAACAGGCAAACAACACAGAATCCTGCCTGTCGCAAACAGCACGAAAGGACGAAGCGAAACTCAACTCCGCCTGAACTCGAAAGCCAACCAGCGACAAATAATAAATGCAACCGAGCAGAAGGGGGCCAGTTTTTATTAACAATAAACCGCTTAACAACTCGTGCAAACATTGTCAACCGTACGCGGCCACCCTCACCCACTGCCGGAGTGTTCCGCACGTCAGCATTATATCGTCACTATTGATGGGCTCATGATCGCGGGCATAATTTGGCCCGGTTCCCGGTTCCGGATGAGCGAACGAAAACCGTACGCGCCTGTCACCCGCTGCGTTGTGTGGCCCTAATTGTGAGTATATTAAAATATACACCACCTTCGGGGTTGGGCTTGGGCCGGCGATGAGACGCCGAACGCAGGGAACACAACACAGACAACCACACGGGGAGAAAAAACGAAAACCCCGGGTAATGGTAATGCAATCCACATTAACGAGCCGTTGCGACATGAAAACTTTCATGTCCGATTGCTATCACGAAAAAAAATCGCATCTGCACAATCGAGTTGAAAAAGGTAAGTTTGCACATGATTTTAATTCAATATGGTTTTTTTATTGGTTGTCGTTTGCTGGTATTATTTTCGGACAAACCAACCAAGTCTTTTCATGGCCGACTGGCAGTGCAATTTCCGACCCGGCACCCTTAGTCCTTTCGGAGACGCACACCGCGGAATAGATGGAGAGCGCTTGGGTTCGGGAATTACATTTTTGCATACAGTGCTTTGCATTGGTTTGGGCAAACCAACAAAAATAAGCTAAATTAAATAGATTACAAAGATACAAATCTAAAATTAAGCAGGAGACCAATTTAACTGCCCCCAAAACACCGTTTAACCTATTTGATAGGTATCTGTTAAGTATACCTGGTAGGTAAATGATGATTATATAAACTGACGCTAACAACATTGTCAAGTCAGCTCGATTCTTGCTTCGTTTGTGTTTATGTAGTCTCAGTGTTTATTTAATGGAATTATAAATCGCATAAGTATCTCAAAATGAAAAGTTTTTATATGACGCTTATTTAAGATTAAACCAGAAAGGTGTGCTGTTATTAATGTCAGAATAATTTGACCCAGAGGAAAGGTCAAAGGTCAGTGCCAATGTATATTGAATGTATTTTTCTTGTTGGACGAATCAATTTCATATTTTAAACAACATTTGAACCCAAAAGCTTTTTTTTACGAAAGCTTGATACATAAACTTAAGAAAGATAACAATTTAAGATAGCATGCAAAATGCATCTAAACCAATGCAAGGCACTGTACATCAACCCGTGACGCTTTGTGGTTTAGAATCGCCCGCAAGGCAATACGCGTTAAGCGCCCGGACGCGTTCCTTCACGATCCAGTTCGGGCCAGTTTGTGTAAACAAATTTACTGTATCTTTCTCATTTTTCGCGCATTTTCCGGCATAAAAAGGGTATCGGAAAATAGCTCACTTCCCAGCACAGGAAGTGGCCCTACAATTGATCTGTTCTGGGGCCGGGTGTATGTGCCTGCGTACCTGTCTGTCTAGGATCAAACGAAAACACACGCACACGCTCCCATTCATGTCCACCATGAAAAGGGCAGCTAAAAGGGGGAGCGAGACGCCCGCTCGATCCATCCATATTTGTTCCGGAGCCAGCAAACGCAGACACCAACACGGCTCACATCTATTTTTGCGTTCCTAGCCTTCCGCTCCGGTGCCACAATAAGACATTTCAATGAAGTGTTGCCTCCTCCCGGTCGCATGGGTACGGCCGGGCGAAATAAATCTCGTCACCGCAGGCCAATTAATGGCATCCGACCAGCCGAGCACCAATTACGGCCAGATTGACAGGGAGCACCGGGAGCAAAAAAATCAATCAGCTTTTGATGAAAACAAGAACGGATCGCAAATGATTGGAAAATAGATTCGAAGAAAAAAAATCTGTTATCACGCCCGGGTGGAAACACGTCATCGCGTGCGTCGTCACCGTTTTTGAAAAGGCTAAAGGTGAGAGTGTGAATGCCTCCGGTGTGGAATGCCAAAATGTCGACACCTCGTCAAACTGCGCCGTTGGGTCGCAGCGGAGCCAACGTTTATGGTTTGTTTGGGATACTAATAACGCTAAAACCGAACCGTTGTAGCACCAAGAGAAGAATGCTCGTAAAAGGAGTCCAGGACGCTTTAAGGATCGGTCCTGACTGGCTTGGCTGGGGTTTCCAAGGGTTTTTGGTGTCGGGGTGCGGGCTGCAACCACAAAATCCTAATTAATCCACCGATCCACGCAGTACTCCACAGGTACTTAACCCCTTCCCGGCAGGCTTTGGGGGTTTTGCGACCGGGGATTTACCGCTCCGAGAGTCACATTTAGACGGGGATGCCACGCACATACACACCGCCGCGTCGTGACCGTCCGTAGCCGTAACAATAACAACAGAGCCTACAGTCTGACCCTACAGCACGATCCTTGTGATCCCAAACTTACAGGTAAACGATTAGATAAATTGTTTTATGGCCCTCTTCACGACTTCTGCACGTGGGCAACACTTCAAGCCGAGATCGTTGGGCAATCGAATCTACCTACGCGCTGTAGGTCCGAGCAATGGTTGCTGGCGTCAGGATGTGGAACTGGTTGTCTACCAAAACTAGGAACATGGTTATGACATATGCAAAAGAGGATAGAAATGGTTATAAAAATCGCTTTTTTAAGGCCGGAAAGCTGGTATTTCAGCAAGACTTCCGCACGGTTGTTATCCTTACGGGTAGCAACATATAACCATTGTTTCCTGATCGTCCGGTTGTGCACCGTTTCCGGTGTGAAAATTATGTCATAAACAGAGACAAAGGGTTCATTACGAAACAGTGTTTCATTGCAACAATCTTCTGGGGTTCGTCGCTAGAATACTCAGGTGTGTGATGATATCGCTTTCGTACATTGACAAAGATTAATTTATTCTATTAATGTCCAAACAGGGCTCCTATTCCAAGAACCCATTAGGGCGTAAATAGCGCCAATCATTCGATTAGTGCGATCCAAAAAAAACAAGGACCTATTCCTGTACAAACGATAAAAAACATCTGCTGATCAGTGTCCCTAGCTACATGCTATTTATCATCGTCCCGTCCCAAACACCATTCAGATGTGTGGACTGTTCCATCCATACAAAACAGGGGTTCACCAGTTGTGGGTGACCGCCTTGCTCCGGAGGCCACGGAGGACAGGTGTGTACCGTTGTATGTTGATCCTCGTCGTCCCCAAATCTAGACCTCTTCCTTCCTTCCGGTGTGAACGGCTTCATGCAAATGTCCCATTTGCGTTCGCCCCCTACGCACACGAGGGTTGCTTCCGGACTATTTCCGAACAGTGATGTCCCTGCACGTTGTCTTCTAGTTTCCCTAATTCCGGACTCATTTATCACGTGCTGTTAATATACGTTTCACCCCCACCGCCATCGCCAGCACAGCACACGATGGGCACGTTGATCACGTCCGCGTTTAGTTGTGGCATTAATTGATTTATTAGATTATCGATACTCAATTACTCAGGCCAAATGTTCCGATTCCCACCGTTCAAGCAATGCACAGCACACAGAAAAAAAACGACATCGATGAGTGTTGGGGTGCGACTCCTTCACGATTCTTGATCACGCGATAAAATCGGGACCCTTACACCGTTTTGATAAGGGCAAAGGCTTGTCTGGGTATGTGTGTGTATGTGTGCCTGAAGAACTACATACCAGGGCTGTTGTTGTTAATCGTCAGACTGTTGTTGTTGTTGTTGTTGGTGACTGTGCCGCTAGTCCTTCGCGTATGGTGATGGTTGCCCAGTATCTGATCTATGCTATAGACCGCTCTGGGCTTCGAAATAGTACTGCTTTGCGGCGGTACGCGGATGACGCGTTCGGCGTGCATGGCTCCTGACATCATTTTCAACATTGAGTTTTATTCGCGCACGGTTATAAGCACTAAACTTGTTTGATATGTTGTAGTGTTTATACTTTCGTTTACTGTTTTCAGTTCACCTCAAGGTGTTTCTAAAAATGTATTTGCTTTTTGCACTTGTCAAGAATGTGTTTGTCACTTTCAGCACTTTGCACACTTGCACACAGCAGTAAGCCACTGTTCTGTTTTAAGCACTTTTTTCCCACTTTCTCGAACGAGAAATTCACATGAAACGACGTTGGTTGAGTTTATAACAATTAAACTTCACTTATCTAACGCAAACTTCCCGTAAACTCGCAACGAACGGCACCGCTAGTAGCGATCACCACAACGTACGCATAACTCACTGTATGTGCCCTCTGACTCGTGCGATCTGGTCGAACGTTCGCCTGGAAATGAAGCACAGCACAGTACAGACCATCAAATAAATATTAAAAACATTGAAAATAGAGTTTTCCTCCCTTCGAAACCATCACCAACACCGGCGCAGCAGCCTGCGGGAACCTGTGCGAGAGCCTCACACACGAGATTACCCCCTCTCACATATACACACAACGATCGGCACGGCCTACTGCGCATGCTGTGGGCTAGAATGGAAAGAGAGGTCGAAATTAGGGGTAGTTTTCATCGCCGTCCCTTCTGCGCGTTGAGCGCAAACTTTTCGGCACTCAGGTTGTCTCTTTTGCGCCACCGCCTGCCAGACGAGGGCAGCTTTACACCTCAACCTCGGTCATTCATCATCCCTTACCGCTTACCTGGAGAAATCTAACCGCAGCTACACTGGGTGCTCACCACTACAGCTACCACGCCGTTCGAACGCACCTACCGATCCCACGAATGGCACAGCCATGTGTTGACATGGCGACGCTGGAAAGAGACCGTCCGAGGAGGGGGTGGCTCTGGAGAATGGCAACGCATCGGAAGACGCGCGTGATTGGAAGGCTGCCTTACTACTAGCAAGTGTCCCAACGCCGTTGTCCTTGTAGCGAGGAGGACACAACAAGTGTGTGCCTGAACTAATGTTGAACTAACAAGCTTTGCGTTAGTTTGCAATTGTTACAAACGAGACACAAACAAACCCACACAGCCATCAATTTGACTACGATCAGTCGCTATAATTGTATATTTGTGAGTCTTTTTATAGCTGGGCAAGTCTTTAATGATGCGTCAGTAACAAGATTTGTCGTACGAAATTATTCGTAGAATATTTGAGCAGAAACTATGAATTTCACACTTTATTTTGCTGTGTTAATGGATTATAAGTACTTCGTTTGCCTGTATTACAAATAGTTTTCACTGGAATTTTCAATACTAAAGGCCGAATTTCTATACAATATTTCAATAACTTACACAAAATATGTAGAACAAAGAAAAACAACAACAAAATACTGAACAAATTTTAAGCAGGTACCACAAGATGAAAATGTTTTAAATCATAAAACAAGAAAAACATGAAGCGAATAATGAAAAATATACCTCATATTTATTCTAAATCAATTCTAAGTTCTTGTTGCAAACCACCAGCCATTAGTAACAAAACAGTCCCGACAAACAAATCTATGAGAGATGAGAAAAGTGTCCTAAAATTACCGATCGAAACGAAATAGTTCTGGGTACACCTTTCTCTGTCCACGTTTTGCTAAATTGAAATTAGTAAAGTTGACGAGCTCCTATTGCATCTGCCTGCTACAAATAAAGAAATGAAATAAGGAGGTGTATACACGACATGCCCCTCTGTAACAGTGTGGTAAAGGGTTAACGACTGCTTTGTCTACCCCACAGTATGCCATTCTTCATTCATCAAAACCGTGCCCAGTGCTACCCGCACGTTGATCCTGAGAAATCCCCACTCAAATCTGGACCTGTCCGAACGGGCACCCGGGGTTGTCGAAAACGAGAGCAGCCAGCCATTCCATTCAGCAAACTCGGTGACCAAGGCCAGAGGCTTTCGGTCAAGACGTGCAGTCGAACGTAACTCATTCGACAGAACGGAAACGTTAGGTAGTAAACTGGGAAAAAAAGTAGTTGGCCAGCATCCTCACCTGGACGCACAGGCCCTCGGCCCCGGGGGGAGGGACATTCAAAACAAAACGATTACCACTATTTAGACCAGAAGGCACCGGGCGTAAGCCAAACAAAGTTCCTCGGATGGCCCCATCCAGGCCCGGGGCGAGGAAAAGTTTTATGACCGTGCTTATTCGCCATTTTGTTGTTCCTTCCGTCGATCCTCCATGATCCATGGCACGGCGAGCCACCAGATCGACGTGTCTAAGGGTGTGATACGTCCTAGGTAATGGGTCGAAACTCGTTCATTCACAAACTGCAACCCAAGAAAACTTTCCTCCCTTCGTAGATGGCAAGGCGTATCGCTACTTCTGATTGGGGTCCTAATGCAGCCACCACGAGTAATCCTTTGTTTTCATTGGTGCGAAAAAGATTTGCGAGCTGCCAACCGATTTTCGAGACCAATCTAATCCACCGTCGACGAGCGCTGGAAAACTTCCTGCTTAACTTTATCCACCAGCAGAGGCGGCTGCAGGGCAACAATCGAGCGTAGGACGTACGAGGGCTCAACGCCGACCCTGGCAGGAATCCCTCACACTGTGCCACTAATGATAAGACTAATAATGATCTTCTACAAAAATCGGCCCAAGAATCGGATTAATTTGCATTGTTTTGCCAAAGCACCGTCAGCTTGCGGTTAGGTTGGAAGCCGTACCCTCGCGACCCGCGACGTTTCGAAGGCTATCGAAGTCGCATCGTGGGTCTTAAGAAAGTCAGTCATGCCGATGTGCAAGCGTGTTTTGGACTGATTTTTAATGCGGCATAAAATGTCGCTAGCGTTTCTCTACTACTTTCCCACTGCGAATATCCTCGCGGGCATGAGGGGTAACGTGACATGCGCAGATCGATGCTGCAATTTGATTGGATGGTACGAAGAATGCTCCCCATGTCAGGCACTTGAGTAGAGGGTTTCGGTGGACTGTTAATACTACCACGCACACACATACACACACATGCATCCGGCCAAAGGAAGCGCGAGACGATTGCGATCAGCTGGCGTTAATTTTATAGATAAAATTTATTCAACGAAACAAGATAGTTTACGGGGCTGCTGCTGATGGTTTGTTTGCATTAGCCGCCACATTGATTATAGCATCATGTTCGCTACAATGCCTATGAAGCGTTGTTATGTATCAATTGTTTACATTTCTTTGAAATAATCAACTTTTCAATCTCTATTTAAATAGGAAATAAACATTTTAGTTTTTTTAGTAATCTTTTGGATTCTTTGCAACAGCAACATGAATCGAAATTCTGGATTACTTTTTTAAGTTTGTAAAATAAAATAAATTGTTTGTTTTTTTTTAAAGAATGTTGGTGTTACTTTACAAATGGTTATGACATAATTAATAGAACAAAATGAAAGATCAGAATAGCGGTCTTCTTCATCGCAACACATTCTGATTTTATTGATTTGATTTTACTGATTTTTTTCTCTATTTCATGAGATTTTTTTTATCAAACTCTTAACACTCCTAAATTATAATTTCAAAAATTCTCCTTTTTCCATTTTATATTTTATTAATGATTACATATTGCTATACAAACCTGTACATTTCCAACTATCATGAAACCTTATACTAGGATCTCATGTTGTACATGTTAATATTTCTTTTCTTTCTTGAATCAAACAGTTTTTATATTACATCTTTTTTAAACCACAACAACTTATTTGTATATTTCAATAAATACAAGAACGTGCGAGGAAAATTGAGTGAAAAACTATCACACAGTTTTTAATCATATTTCATCTCCAAAGCCGTCCACAATCCAAACATAAACCGCGATCTCAATAAAACTACCTCACAATTATCACTTATTTGATTTCAGCCACCGATCCTTCCCCAAACTCCACCGGCCATTTGCCCTGGCTTTCTGAGTCAAGCTAGGGGCTCCTCTCGGTTTTCCCCTTACGACGTCCACCTCGTCACGGCGTCATGATGGACGACGACCGTGCACTCCAACGGTCTTAAAAGGCAATCAACTTTTCAATCACAATCATCGAAAATCGCGAACAAATCTTCAATTTCCTTTTGTACCGGTTGCCACCAGAATGCTGTTGTTTCTTCCCCCTTGAACCTACGGCGCGATGTCTCGTTCGTCATGCGATAGATAAAAAAGGAAAGTGGTGAAGAATAGTAAGCGAAAAAACGCTGCTCGCCGTATTGGTGTGTGTGTGTGTGCCAAATGCCAAGCCCGACATGCTGCAGCCTTTCACTCGCAAGTGAATCGAACGAATCGGTTTGAAAACAAGCATTTCGAAGGAGCAAAAAACCGACTCCCTGTGCGACCGTTTGCCACCACTTGACGGAGATGGAAAGTACTGTTTCGAACGCTATGGCGTACGTCTCTACGGCGTTGGCCGTGGACTGTGGGTGCTTTTTATTTCCCTACCAATAAGCCAGCCGTACGCTGGCAGTAAGATCGCGCCGATCCGCCGAGCCATTGGCCGGGCCGTGCCGTGCAGGTCCTTGCAGGACGATTACGCGACCGGAAAAGTGCCGTCAATCGATGGTAATGTGCCAGAGAATATGGCGTTGGCCCCCGCACCGAATCGGAATCGGTACCGATAGGAGATGAGCAATAATCGGTCCACTTATGCCCTCAAATACCAGCACACGAGCGGGCAAATCGGAAGTGGTATGTGCGCACATCGGTGTGAAATGACGGTGAAAACGAAAAGCAAAAAACACAATAAGGGCCGAAGCGTAAAGACAATGGGAGGGAACGAACGGGAAAAGCGAGTACGAATATATTAAACGAGGAAAAAAAACGGCACACATAAACGCCACAACTCAAATACGACGTAATGTCTACAATTGAATCATGATAAATCTCTAAATGGGAAATATTTAAAATCCGGCACATGGAGTGGGCACGTGGAAGTCAACGTTCTCGGTACGGTAGATGAAAATTCGCGTACCATCCGAGCGCTGGAACGAAATGAAGCGAAAGGATCATCCCGGCAGTACAAACGGTGGATTGAATTGAAGTAGCAAAAAAAAAACGATAACGTCGAATATCTGAAGGCAATAATTATAAAACTCTCGCATTTGATTACGATCTTGATCCATCGGCGAAACGGATTGCTGTTCGCAAAATCATTGTGTAAGTTGGAAGGATGTGCTTCGCAAAAGTAAGTCGTAGCCGATTTTCGCGGAGGTAAAATACTGCGTGATAGTTGGCCAACGATAGGTTTAAAAAAATAAAACATATAACCCCAACAGAAGTTTTCAATGAATAAAAAAAAATTAAACATTAATTGGGAAAAAACATAACAAAAACTAAACCAGCAATCTAACTATATTAGACCATAATTATCTTCTTTCGATAACAATAGCGCCAACAGTGAACAGGACAGTACATCACCCCATGCAGGATTAAGCAAATTCCATCAAAGACATCGCTCATTTTATTGCCATAAGCAATTTGAAGCATTTACCCTGCCATTTCCTCCCTGCACGGTTCAATGAACTCATGATCGGGATTCATCTCCATCGTTGCCCGTGTCGATTTGCAACACTTATCGAATGCGTGAAGCAGTGAAGGTGGTGTGAATGGAACTTAAACTCACACCAAAACCATTCGGGACCATCATATTCTACACACAGGCACGTGTCGTCAAAAGCATAGCTAAAACTTTTGCATTCCTCTTGATTTTACATATGATCCGAGAGAATTTTCTTTTCAATCGTTTGCTCATTTTACAACGTTAAATACTTAATTTTACATAAAATATATGGGTTCTAGGTTCGTGGTTCTGTTGGCTCTGGAACCGCAGCAGTAGCACATAAAATATCTCTTTTTATGACCAAACCCTAT
Organism: Anopheles dirus; assembly: GCA_000349145.1. NCBI lineage: Eukaryota > Metazoa > Arthropoda > Insecta > Diptera > Culicidae > Anopheles > Anopheles dirus. The sequence continues at coordinate 5,120,522 of KB672791.1, read as the reverse complement.
AAAGTTGATCAAGTAAAGCTATCCCTAATCTAAGACCCAACTATCCCCAATGTAAATAAGACCCAATTTGAGCGCAGCCCCCGCGTTGTCCCGAGAGACGGGCAGGCTGCACCGCAAGCAACCAGAACAATGCTCCACGACATCCCAGCAAAGCAGGCGAAGAAACGCACAATCGTCTCCCAAGCCCTGCAGTTGAAACGGAACGATAAACTTCCAATCGCACACCCATACACACCACAGAAGCAAATTCCCAATCTTGTTTGGTCCTTTATTGACGTCCCATACGCCCATATCCTGCCTCGCCTGGGGGCCGCTGAGCAGCTGGATCGCTTTGGCTGCTCGTTTCGCCAGTCGCCAGCGCCCGGGACGGAGCGGACCGGATAGCGTACGACAAATGAAAACTACCAACAATCGACCTAATATCAAACATATACAGAAAATAATTTTCTAATAAACTTTATTACGGTCATCCCCAGGAGAGTGGTGGACAAGGCACGGGCGGTGCTATTGACACTAAGCTGACCGAAAGAGGAGCGGGCTGCTGCCAAATGGATGCGAGTAATTTAAGTTCGAATTGGAAACTGCACAAGTCTCCCGTCCGGCTTCACCCACACCGGCTAGCGTTTCTGTTTGATCAAACTTTCCCAACTCAAACGACCGTTTCGAACTATTGAACAAAATATCGCTCGAAAACGGGCGCCGTTCGTAAAGTGAATAGGTGCACCAATTTTTGCCTGAACCCGAGCAATATTGCTGGGGTAGTGCGCTTCGCTGAATGTGTTTCGTAGAAGGAGTAATTTGAAACTAATTAAGGTGTTTCCAAACATACATTTCGTACTAAGCCGGTACATTACCAGCAAATGGGTGAATCAATGCCCAGATGACAAAACGTTAAAAGAATTCGCCATATTTGAATTTGAGTGAAAACTTCAATTTTTCTTTATTTAGAATTGAATTGGTAGCTTAGTAGAATCCGACGAAACCGTAATCCGACGTAAAGGAGACGTAAAATGTTCAAAAAATCAGTTAGATATATACAGCCCCTTTCTTCAAGGGGCTTTCTTCACATTAACATTAAAAAACCTTCGTCGTTCTAACAATAAATCCCAGAGTTATCAATTCTAATTGCCATAGTGCGTAGGAAATGTGTATTTACTGTCATAGTAAGGCCTTAGCCCCAATTATGACCTTTTTTAATCTCAGCAAATCTAAAGTAGCATGAATTGCTGTGGAAAGAAACATTTTTTAACACAAGATGCTACGGAAGCACCAATAAGCTAGTACATTAATAATATTATGATAATTAGTATAATCATCAGTTCTGTCTAATTGGAAGATATATAAGTAATATCTCCATGATAATATATAATTTTATTTGTATATTTATTCATTCGAGATTCGTTTCTTCTTCTTCTTGTCTTTCCCGCTCACGGTAGAGCACGTCGTGCTGACATGGCCTGGTCTCCAATCGATCTCCATGACGCTCGGTTCATGGCTGCAGTCCTCCATCCGCGGTTGTGCCCGATCTCCGTCAGGTCGAGCTCCACTTGATCCAGCCAACGAGCTCGCTGCGCTCCTCTGCGTCTCGTGCCGACCGGGTCGCTGACGAGAACCTTCCTGGTGGGACAAGAGTCCGGCATCCTCATCACGTGTCCTAGCCAACGTATCCTTCCGGCCTTCGCCACCGTCAGGATGTCAGGTCCGCCAAACAGCTCAGGTAGCTCGCGATTCATTCTCCTCCTCCACACACCTTGCTCGCACACCCCGCCGAAGATATTTCGTAGTGTCCTGCGTTCGAAAACAAGGAGGGCATTGGCGTCGTCTGTCAGGATGACCCAGGGCTCATGCCCGTGGAGGACTACCGGACGTATCAGTGTGCGCTATATCGCGCATTTTGTGCGGGGTTGGAGTCTTCTGGATCGCAGGAGTATGTGGAGCCCGTAGTAGGCACGAATCCCCTGAACAATGCACCTCCGGATTTCGCTGCTCATGTTGTTGTCCGTAGTAACGATTGTACCGAGGTAGCAGAACTCCTCTACCACCTCGAGATCGTCGCCGTCAACTAATACTCTGCTCCCCAGGCGGGGAGATTCGTTTACTTCACACGGATCGGCCAAACAGTTACTCCTTTTGAAAATAGACTAAAATAACTAAAATAATAACTAAAATAATAACAACAACACTAATCAAAATGGCATGGAGGTAGTTGTGTTATTTTTGTTTAGCAGATTAAAAAGTGTCACCTCTTGTGTTACGCTACTACTCCGGCAACACATTCAACCGTCACCTTGTGCTGTGCACCTCCAAAGTAGGGCACCAAGCTTCCAAATAGTGTAACACCGACAACCTCATTCGAAACTCTTTGGCATCACCGTACACACCGTTTTCCTGCGGCGAAACTTTCAACGCCATCCTGTCCCTCCCGCAGGAACGGCCCGTTCCCAGCGCGACCGAACCAACTTTTCCCAGCCAATAGAGCAAACGGTTATTATGCCTCCGGGCTAGGATATCGATAAAGTTTTATTTATTCTACACTGTTAATATCATTTATGTGTTTCATGTGCCTGCCGTCCGTCGATCGGCAGCATCGCTGCTCGGCAACTCGGAACAAGTTGCTCCGGCAGGCAAGTGCAGCGAAACTAACCCAAACCGCTTCACCCCAGACGACGAACCTGGTCCGTGCGTGCGGGGTTAGCTTTTTCGAACGATTTGTTTACCATTTAGATTTCCATCATCCCAAAAGGGACACTCCGGCAAGGTGGCACGCGCCCGTTGGCCAACATTGTCCCCGGGATCGGTCCGGCCTGGCTCGTTCAAGGCAAGGGCAGTGAATTAAATTCAATAAACTTTCCGCTCGACTAGCCGATTATTTTCCCAGGCATTTTCCTTGAGTTTGGAGTTGTCCGAGTGCAGCGCTGGAAGAAAAGCAAGCCTCCGGTGCCTTCGAGCGATGGAACTGAAATGTCCTTTTTCTGCCTGCGCCCGGCGTGCGTGTGTGCGGCAGCTCGATATGGTAGTGTGGGTGTGTGTGTGCGGCATAGAAAACGTATGTCTCTTGCCGGTTCGTCGGGTGAATAAACAAACAAAAATCAACAACGCAGCGACTGACGATTGACATTCTCATTCAATTCGTTTTTTTTTCTCTCTTCTGCATTGCTGTTACCATTGCAAATCCGTCCATCCGCTCATGTTGCTCTCTCGTTTCGCTATCAAATGTGTGCTCCCTGCGAACGCCCTCTGTCCCCTGTGGAACTGCCGCGGGGATACGTTCAAAGACTCGCTCGTGCTGCGGGTGAGAAGCGCAATTTAAGAGGGATTCTCTGCCCTGCCGGCACAACGGATGTAGCCGAGCCGCTCGTCCAGCTCGTCAGCATCGTTGCCCTAGGTTGTGCGGGGGCGAAAATAGAGTAAATCAGTTTTGTATTAAATTGATTTTTGTAAAGTTATTTGTGGCTTTGCGTTCGCACGCATCCGCGGCGACCGTGGCGCCCGTGTTTGGACAGTAAATATTATCGTTTCGATTTCGGAAGCCAATCTCGGAAAAAGGCACACCGGGCAGGCGACAGGGCAGAGTCACCCCTTTCCGGGCTCCGTTGGTTACTTGTGACAAAATGGACCGGAATGGGATGGGAGACGAAGCCGACGAGAGGATGCACAAAGCAATACACCGCAATGTGCATGCGAGTGGAAGCACTTTTTGCAGCTAAAACCGAACATTTTGGACAAAAATTTCGCACTGCCATGAAACAAGCGTAGAATACTGATTCAGTTAATTAAATATGATACATTGAGTGAAGTAACGTTCATTTATTCTCTACCACGTGTGCATTGCGAACCGGAAGGCGGGTTGTATTGTTTTAAACCCCATTTCTCATATATCATTTCGATAGTGCAAGTCCCACGAACGGGTTTCATTATAAGTGCTTAAAAGGTGCTTCATAAAAATTTATCTTCAACCAAGATTATCCCCGTACACCCCGCGCTCACACGCCCGTGCCCGAACGCGATAAGGCGCACGTATGTGTACGGGTTGCGAGTTTCATATTGAAAGTCAAATCCACTCACGACAGCTACACCAGCTAATATCATTTCCATACGCTATGCATATTCTTCTATATAATTACTTTTTCTCTCTCGCTTCCCATTCGGGCCGAAAGGTGAACGGGGAGTGGCGCTGGTTCCAGCGGAAAGCTTAGTGCATCCTTTCGCGCGAGCGCACACACACATACACAACGCGCTGAACCAGGCGGCAAGGAGCCCCCTCTGTAATATGCGCGTATTACACCATCCGGCAAGTGCACTCGAAAATTCAATTATGCGGATTTAATTAAAGCTTCTTGGGTAGCATCAGCCGTATGCATGTGATATTTTTATTCCGAAGCTCGCTCGTGTAGCTTTTTTGCATGCCGTCTTCCACGTGTCAACAGCATTGCAGCCGCGTCAAGCTGGATGAAATTAAACGCGATGGTGGCTAACAATGTCGTTATTTGGTCCAAAAGTAAATTATTGGAATGGAAATAAGTAATAAAACGAGTCTTATTAACGATGAAATTGATTATAATATCACAGTAGAGATGAAGAATTGATTAATATAACATACATATTAGACAGTATGTTAAATTCACTTTGCCAAATCGATGTATTATTTTAATGTGGTTATGTATCATACAGTTTTCCATAAATAAAGAATGGAACTTTAAAAGACAATAGCTCATTAGGTTTTTTTCGTACAATGCATTTTTTTTAAATCATAACCAATCTTCCGAATGGTTATGATTGCCGTATAAATTAACATCGGTTTACTTACAGCATAACTATAACTATAATTATGCCAGCTTTTTTATAGCTCCAGAATGAGTTCTTCTTTTTGATTCAATATATTTCAAACCATATAACCGGTTGGGATAAATGTAAAATCGTACATTTACGCCACTACCACATGTGTGGATTTATTCACAAAAAGTATAAAAACTTTCACCCAAAATAACTACAAAACTGATTTACATACTCGAAAGTAGTTAAAAACTAAAGTCAAAAAGTAAACAACAAAAGTGTAAGAAACATCACTTGAGTAATGATTCAAAAAACCTTAATTCCATGTTTCATAGTTTAGAACCCACAACAAAAATCAAGCATTTTATGATTAAGACTGTAGAAAGACATCGTCTTGAAACTAATAAGAGAAGGTAATTTGAACATTGAGTTTTCGGATTATGATTGTATTGAACATTGCATACTTGCAATACTTTTTTTGTGGAAGATTTGATTGTTCCTGGATTTTGTTTTGTTCCTGGACCATTGTTCCTACATGTTGGTAAGTAGATCTCGTGTTCCATAAATATTACTTACTTGTGCTTTCAATGTTTTAATGATGTTTGTTTGGAATTTTACTTGTGGGAATCGGAAGAGAAAACATGAAGAGATATGGTCATTAAACGGATTATAACACTAGAAAAGGTAGCGTAAAACTTGAAAAAATGTCAGCCCAATCGGTCAACAAACTCCAAACGTATCCTCCCTAACTAGAGTTTATACTGTTTAATATTATTCATATTATTTAGATAATAATATAGCCTTATATGTATATGCCACTAACTTAAAACTGCATGCATCCTCTGAAAGTCCAACTACAAATCAGTCGGAACGTGTTTGTTTATTGAAAGGCAAACAAGATGTTTTGAGCTTGTGATAATTGTGATAAAAAAAATATTCTTGAATTCAACAAGCAAAGTGCACACGACAAAGACAACAATTTTCTGAATTAAAAATTGCCTCCAATTGGCGCGAAATTTACCAAACAGCAAACAGGCTTTGTTTGCGAGCCGAAGCCAATTTACTCGGCTCGGGCAAACAAAAAGCCACTCACAAATAAACGCTCCAATGTCATGAGAAAATTTTATCTTGCACAAACATTCACTCCCGATCTGGGACGAAAACCAACCACCCACAGTCCCGAAATCCAACAAACGAGCAACAAATCGAATAAAAATGATTTTCCCATTATTACCCGTTCGCCCGATTGTCCCCTCGAGCAGTGTTAATCGCCTATCCCGGTTATCCTTCTGGCCCCGCGTTCATCAATGGTCATTTTCTGGTTCCAGGCGCAACCCGATGCCTCGGCGTGTCGTACCGTGCGTGTAGCAGAAAAGGGATGCAGCTTGCAACGGCTCTATGTTTCTCATCAAAACACGAATCTTTCCACCGGCTACCGTGTTCCTCCCCTAGCGCGAAAGGCAAGCAATGGGATTAGGGCCAATTTGTTGCCATGATTTCCGAGTAAATACGCCAGGATTTCTAATTGTGTCGAGACGACAGGCGATAAACAACTCAATAATTCCACCATCTCACACCGTTGACCCTGATGCTAGAAGGCTAATAAAGAGACAGCGTGGTTCGGACTCGCCCTTGCACTGGACAATCGGTGGACTGCGCTTTTGACGGCGAGGTTTCTTGCAGCTGCTCCCAAACGGCAGCCGTGTGAACATTGTAGGTGTTGTTTACTGCACAAAGATAAGCATATGTGGCATGCAGCAGCCCGGTAGCTCAAGTTTATCGTAACAATCACCAAGAGGAATGCTAATTCCATGTGGTGTGGGCAACTGTTTCTTCGAGTTATCCCAAAAAACAAATTCCAAGAGTTCCTGAATCTTTGTTTCACGAAAAAAAACCAACAATCTCAAGTGGTTTTGCAGCTTGTTTGATGCTCTTTTTCATCCCGACATCCGACAAAGAGCAGAATGTGTTTCGTTTATTTAAGCTGCAAACTAAATTGACCGTACATCATAATGGTACTATTTTCACAAAGAAGAGACGAAAAATCCTCACATGAGCTTCCTTTCACAACGCCGACCTTATTTGTCTCGCCGGCTTGCCGTCAAGAATATGCTGCTGCTGCGGCTCCTACTGCTGTGCAAATCTGGTCCGTATCCTCAAAGGATTAGCGAGCATGTAGGCATTGTACGTCGGGAAAGCGTTCCCGACGCAGCCCACATAGGAAAACAAAACACACAGCGATGCGTATCTATTACTTTGAACTAGTTCTCCAGGAACTCACACAATGCCGGTGCTGTGAAAATCAAGCACCTATCACACGTCACAGAAGCGAGGACATTTCGTCCGACACAGCATGGTGGACGAAGGGTAAGAAAACAGATCATAATCTACGAGCAGGATCTCCTTGCGTGGATTAGCTTGATCCTTTAACATAACAGCATAAACATTACGTTGTAGTCAGTGGCTGCTTCGATCAGACATTCTTATAGTGTTGATTAAAATGTTTGATTAAAACAAATTGCTAGAAGGCACTAGTATCGTGCATGCCGTAGGAATTCATTTTCCAAAATCCAATCTCTTATTCTCATTTCTTGTAGAAGTTCGATCGATCTACTTTCCGGCAATCGATTCGGGAGAGAAGAACTATTTCTTTCCAACCGTCTCAGGAGATTGCATTATAATCCTCTCGGTACCACCGAGTGCGAAAAGTCTAGCCGGATCAGCGGAAAATGAGTATTCAAAACAGAGCGAACGCAACACGGGAACGGCCAAACCAACCTAATCAACCTAATCCAGCCCACAGCCCACCGGTATGTGGTGCCTGCAAAGCTTAACCACCGACGACAATGCATTCTATTTGCAAACATAATGCTTTGTTTTCATTGTCTCCGGCTGGCACCGGAGCTTTTCTCCGAGACGTTTGAGCCTTTCGCAAATGGGCGAGGCTTGTCCGCCAACGGGCGGGCTATGCGTGTGTGCAATGTTTTCCTTACGGTAAAAGGATATGTTTTCTTAGGATAGCTCGTGGTGCTTTTGCGCTGGAAAACGATTTGTGTCGCGGCGAAACCACAGCACTGTGTCTCGTGTGTCTCACGTGTGCGTGGTGAAATGTGAGCATCGAGCAATGTGGCAGCAGCTGCTTCTCTATAGCCATGTTTTTGAGCTGGCATATGTGCTGGAGTATCAAATTCACTGCGGTTGATAATTGCAGTGACTCGAGGCACGAGGAGATTGGCAGATTTCTACCGACAATGGCATGAAATTTGACTCGCAAGTGCTCATATTATTACATCAGATCGTGCATTCCTTGTATCGAAAGGAAACTCAAAGTTACCTTGACCATTTGCGGAAGATATAGTTGGAAGCTATCAGAGAGAATTCCCGAAAGGAATATCAATTATTGACCAGACGCGCCACATCCTTGCTAAGATGGCCGATCATCAAGGCTACAACTTTATATCCACCGTAAAGCTGATTATCTCGGCCATTTTGATTAGATTTGTAAGATTGACTATGAACAACGTCTCATGTCAGGTGAAGGTGGATTGAAAACTTATAAACCCCTTTGCTACCAATAACGAGAACCGAGAAACAACTAACGAGATATAACAAAGGCTAATAGCTTACATGGGTGTGACTTTCAGGTGATCGCACCTTTGAAGTCGTCCAAAACTCCTCCCATCGAAAGTCAAATCAAACTACAATTTTGATGTTGAACCACGCGCACGAATGTTGAAAAACGACCGATCATACTATAGCCTATAGACAGTAGATTACTCAAATATTTGAGATATGGACCCTAGCCATATCTGACCAAACCTCAAGAGGATTGTTGACCTCGTACATGTGGAATTATAGTGGATAAATTGCCTCATTTAGGAACTTTTCGATTTGAGCGATGATCTCAGACCCGTACGGCCCCGGTGGGCTGATCATGTTAGATGAATTACACCGGATGACCCAGCCAGTCAAATCCTTCTTGACCGTTCACATAGGTAATGGACTTAATTTATGATTGACATTACTGATTCCATAAAGCTATAAGATAGCTGGTAATATCTGTCATAAAAATAGCTCTTCAGTAAATACAAAAACTGTAAGGGATTTCCTAGTTTTTATGAAAGTTTTAATTTATATTTCAATTTGCATATGCTACTAGCCATAAATGTGATTATTTGACCACAAGTTTGGAATCTTCCTTTGTAGTGTATCGCATGATACATGTTGGAATAAGAACAGATATATTATTTCTTATGGACTATTTGTAAAGCTTGGATGTATGTTTTTTCTCAAACTTATATTTACATTCCTTCAGTTTAAATAGTATGAAAACTATCAAACTAGTTCAATGTATCCATTCGACGATTAGCCAAGTCCGCATGTTAACTCTATTCTAAGCTTAGATATTATTACATTACAATATCCTACATCTTTTCAACAGCTTCTTATGAGACTTTGCATATACAATCCGCGTAACATAATTCTAAATTTTCAAACCGTTTCAATCAATTCATGAATCAGATTTTCATTCACACAAAATTGTAATCACCTTCAAAGCTGCTGCATCCGTCTTTTGAATGGAAAATTAACGGAGAAAATTCTCGATTGTTTCCCGGTTGCCCCTTGCGTACCCACACCCACTCAGCCGGGGCTTAGACTGCCATCCCACCGAAATGGCTCACACAACATTCATGCCAACCAAATCCACCAGCCACTCCATCAAACACTTGCGGCAAAAACGAGATGCCCTCTGATGTCGGAGTGTCTTCCAGGACCGATCGGCGTTACGCTCCCGCGGGAGTGACAATCAAATGAGGCGATGTTAATACTCTCTTCAGCGCTCGCTCGTAATGAATGCAGTCAAGGACTTGGCCTCGCGCTTCACCGCCTAGACAAAGTAACGAAATAAAGAGCCTGTAAATGGTAAATCCACTTGAACTTTTCCACTTTTTCACTCGATTTGCAGCATCTTGCTCCGTACCTCGTGCCAGCCAGCGGTGCGTATGCTTCGACGGTGGGCGCCTTGGTGCGTTTTTCTCTTAAGGATAAAAACTTTATTCCTCGCGTCGTTCCTATCGTACGCCATCACTCGAAAGCGCAGCTGGAAACGGTCGTTCCAAAACAAAATCGTTTCTCTCCTGGTCGGAAACGGAAGCGAAGTTTTACCGTCCTCTGATGAACGGGAACTGGGGAAAACAAATCCGTCGAGCTGAAATCGTTAATGCGTTCGAATTGTGGAGGCAAGTATTGAACAAGAATGCGGTAGCAGCAGAGCAAGGAACGAGAAGAGCAGCGGCGAGTGCGAAATGAACAAAGTACTGAATTAAAAATTGCATTCAAACCGATCCTCTGCACTTTCCACACTGGCAGCCAGCGCAACTTTGTTTTCCTTTTTTTCCTAATTTTGAATTGCATTTAGACGCGACATCTTGCGACAGAGCGTGGCAGGTGTGCGATGTTTACGAGAGCTACAGCGAACCCGCGAAGTGGAAATTCACAAACAAATGAGCCGTAATGGAAGTAGTGGCAGATTTCAAAGTGCTTCAACACAGCACACCCTCAATGAAGTGGCCCTAGCGCACTGTTGACCTCAAATCATATTGCGTTTTTTACCTTTTTCATTGCAAAAGGTGAAGCATTACGATGAATGATGCATGTAGCCGTTCTATGAATGATAAAGGCGCCGTTCAGGAGGGACTCTACATAGTCAGCGTTGAAATAAATTTAAAGTAAAGTTTATTATTTTCAATATTATAAACTAGTATGTTTTGTTTGAAATTACATGTAATAATAAATCCAAATTGTCTACCAAACGTTCGACGAACGCTGCAATAGGCTGCAAATAACTGTTTAAAATGTCGAAAAATAACCTAAAATAATCTACACAATGCATAACAAATTTTCTTATAAATTATCACAAACTTTTCAGTCTCCAATAGTAATAAAAATAGCTTTACATTATTGAACAAGAAAAATTTAAAGGAATGTTATTGTTAAAATTTTACTTGTACAAACGCGTTGATTGACTAAAATTGAGAAATAAAATAAAACTTCTAGTTGTTCATACTATTACAAAATGGAAAGTGTTGCAAAAGCTTTGGTTTCAGAATAAAATTTGAAAGTGTTTTAATGGTGAAGGTTCTGATCAATTAGATGTATTTTAGATCAAATCATCAGGATGGTTATTTGAATCCATTTTTACCAATTAAGACAGCACTATCACAAATTAATCATTCCTCTTACATACATAAAAATATCGATTGTGTGATAATGAAGGGTTAAATTTTCATTTCTGTAATGCATATTTCCAACTCTTTTTACTGTACGCTTCCAGAATGTTTGTAGAAGATATACTGTAAACTATTAATTCTTTAATTTGTTCCTATGCAATCAGCTCAATTTGGAGTTTTATTTCTTTCTCAAATTCAAAACACTCAACCAGCACGTCCGCAGTCGTGCATACCGTAAAGCGAATATAATTAACCGAAATGGTTTCGACTTTTATGACACACAGAGCAATTGACATATTTTGCTCATCAAACACGCTCGACTCAACCGCATACCGCCATGCCATACACCGTACCGGAGCGGTGCAAAATTGTTTGCCAATTGTACGTCGACACATTCCTGCCACTGTCGCTCTGCAGAGATGAAGAAATCTGTAACAATTTCAATTACAAGCCAGCTCTCTCGCGTACCTGCTTGCGTGTTGGCCCTGCTTTCATGTTGCGCACCTGATTATACGCTTCGCCGAAAGCCATCGCTGCACCGCTGTACGTACGACAGTCAAAATAAAACGAATTGCGCATCAGCAGTACCGGGAAGGAATTTTCCGTGGAATGAATAACGCTTATTAAATTGCATACGTGCATGCACACGGCGAACGGATTTTCCGTTTTAAGATGCGCCTCTTTTGTAGCTAAATAGTGGTAAAAATATTGTCCTCGTAATCGGTGCTGCCGTAAAGGATTGCGCTCGATACGGGACGATGTACACATATAAACAGACACACACACGCGCTCCCAGTAAGCTGTATAAACCTCATCTTAACCTGCCGGGACCGGCTTTCCACAGAATCGTTTCGTAACGATTCTCCGCACCAGTTGGAGACGGTATGTGTTTGGCCAGATTGAAGTCAATTCACTCAACACGGTTGTACATTATTGGAAATTTAATAATGTTTTCCTTCACCGGTGCGAGAGGGAGAAAGAAATCGAATATATTGAATGGAATTGAGTTTTCTTTTCAGCTTCTGCCTGTACCGAACCGACACGGGAGAGGCGCTCGCTCTGCTGGAATGGCTTATAGTGTGTTCCATGTTTTCAGGAGCTCAACATCGGCTACGAAATAATCACGGGAATGTTGTATTTTGGTATGTTGTAAAAACATTTATAGCGTTCGATACAGTTGTCATCCAACTTAAAATTAACAGCTTTTATGTTTTTGTTTTATTTTCTTAATTTTCTAAATATTATTGTTACTGTGAAAGTTGAGTATTAAATTCGTAATATGTTAGCCTTTTATCAATTTGTGAAAATGTGTAACATGTGTGTATATGCTATATTGTTGTTTGTTTTCAATCAATTTATATAAAATTTAATTTGTGTTGTTAAGGGATTTTTCTAGTAAATTAATAAAAATGCAAATAAATATTTGTTTAATGTATAAATAAATAAATAACTAAATTCATCTGGTTTTGAACTAAATCAAGCAATGCAAGAAGACAATAAAATAAGCAACATAAACATACGCTAAAACATAATTATTTGTACATTACTACTTCAGTATTTTCAAACATCACAATTTATCTTTTTTCGCTCATCACTGTATCGACGATTCTTCAAATCTATTGAGTTGCCCTGAAGGACCCGGGCGTGCTTACTTTTCTCCAGCACTGCCGATGCGATTCAGTCACCGACAGAGCCACCCCGACCCCGATCGCAGGGATACATATTGAGTAAAGTCAAATAAAAATTCAAAATTGAGTGAAATGAACCTTAAAAGCTTTGCTTCACCTCAACGTATACGGCAGCATGCACCTTCATAAGAACGCCGAATGCCACCGGAGCGTTTTCCTTGTGCTCGTTCTTTTCGTGTGTATTTTTCGTCTGTCTCTTTTTACATCTTACGCCACCTCCAATGTGCTCCTCCAATCCAGCCAGGTCTTATTGAAAATCTCTTTTAAAAGCAGAAGCTGCGGCCGACGCAAAGTTGAATAAACGTCGCTGAATGAGCCTGCTCCAACTGCCTCCGTGAGAAGGTGGAAATTTTTAATAAAATAAAGATTTTCTTCACCCTGCGCTGATCTGCGCCCTCCATCCGATCGCCCTGCTCAAGCGGTTCGGTAAGCATGGATGGTGCGGATAATCACCGGAAGCCGGTGCTATCACGTGAAATAAAATCGTTATTCCAATAAGCCCAGAGATTAACCTGCTGTAAGGACCTTCACCGTGGAGGTTACTGCTCTCTCTCTGCTCCAGTTGGGTAAGTCGTTTCGTCCATTGAATTCGATTATTTCTCTTTAATCTCCACCGAAAACCATACACACCCACCAACCACGATTACCTTCTTAGGCGACCGGTGCCGGTGACGCATTACAGAGAGAGAGAGGGTCGTAACATTTATTCTAAAGATTGTCCCCGCTGCTTTGCAAATAAATGAATCGAAATTTGTCATTCATCTTGTGAGTTACCTTCTATCGGAGGGGTTGACAACGTTCGAAGGGAGTGAATTGTTTACCGAAAGGATCAGAAACCTATTTATGGGTACCAGTAATTTAATGACTGTTCTATAGGACACGTCATCACAAACTCGTGAGAATGAGTTTTGCAGAACATAAAGAAATAAAAATCGAAAACACAGCATAACAAATGCGAAAATTTTAGGCGAAAAATTATTCCAATTTAAAATCTCCCCGAAAGCTGCCTACTAGATGTCTTTTGGTTCGAATCTTATTGTCAGAGTTATCTTAGTTACTACAAAGAAAGATTCTACGATTTCACTGGCGCTTCTGGTCATTGAAACCGCAGCATCTTTATCAAAATTGTTGTTTCTATTTTCATGGCGATTTTTTCATTCCTTAGTTGGCGTTGTCTTTGACGACTTTTCCTCATCTAGTGCAACATCCCTCTATTAAATCCTCGCGTGCGATGAAATCAAATAACGGTAATGACTATGCCAGCGCAATTGCAGCAACGAAGACTATTTAACTCATTTTACTCACACAATAACAGCACCACGCGTCTCTTCCGTCCGTTCCCGCACCATGAGCCATGTACCCTTTGAAATGGATATGTTTTTGACGTTCAGACAAAGGCGGACAGGAAGAGGAAAGGGTTTCGGCCAAAAGTGTAACTCCGCTCGTAACTATCTCCCGCATCCACACATTGCAGGAGCCATTGTCGCAACGGAAACAGGGAGCCCCTGTGCGGCTCCATAATGCATCGATGTCCTGCTGATTTTTCCATTATTTTTTATTATTATCATCAGTTGTTAATTGAAAAACTTTTGATTCGCCGGGCCATCCTTTAGCTCCGGTGTGGAAAAGACGTCCCACTCCCCCGTTCCAAATGCTCTGTTGCTAACGGAAGAGGACAAGTGGAGATGGATTCTTCATCGGAAACAGACACTCCAGAGATGCCCAGAAACATGATGCCGGTGGTTTTGTAATAAGTCATTTGGCTTTCCGAACCGTCGTCGCCATAATTGTCCCCCATTCAGGGCGTGTAGCTGTAACAGCAGAAGTGAACTGTGAGACAGGTGCAAAGAGGGCAGCAAATTATGCTTTCCCATGTCACGAAACCAAATCGACGGTAACGACAAAGCCCAGCATATAAATGCCTGCCCACGCTAAACCCTTGACACGCGCACCTACATACAGTGGAGCGGTAGCTAAATTAAACCACACCGTTTTGCCCATAACTCCGCACCTCCACGGTCTCAAGATTGCTACTAAATGACAATCATTTTGAGCTAAACACGCGTGGTTTGGGAGGGAGACAGAAACAACAAGGAGACATCCTCCCGGCATCCCTCGCAACAATCATAATAGGCCATGGCATCGATATCACCAGTCGTCTTTGGGGACGCCTTTGTCGTCGTCGGCGGCGTGGTCGTCATCCTTCGCGTCATTCGCATAATAACTTAAGCAATTTAATTTCTTTTGTTCTCTCTTTCAACCGTCCTCCCAACGCACCAGGGCACCACGGTCAAAAGTCCAACTCAAAGTCAACCCCGTTGTAAAGCGAGACCGTGACACCGTGGCTGGAAGCTGAAAGAATAAAACGATCTCCTCCGATGGAGAAGACGATTTTTCACATTTTCTTTTCATGTCGGGACATCCGGCAAAGCCGGCCCCGGAAGGCAGGGAATCATGTCTTCATGTCTTCGGCCCGCGGCTCACCACTCGAGGATCTTTGTTTTTCGCACCGAATGGCCTGCGGAAGGAGCCCAATTGACAGTGCAGCCATGCGGGAAAACGGTCTTTACAACGGGACGGAACCGCTTCTCCTTCCGCGCGCTCCCCACCGCCACGGCCTTTTGAGGGGGGAAATGTTTCATTTTCATTTATTTATTGACCCACGACGCACCACGACTTGCTGGGCACCACGAGACGGTTTGCGCTCACGTTTGGTCGATTCTCCTGGTGAGGTTATTTATGAGTTTTTTTTTAGTCCAACCGGCCCCGGTGAAGCGAGCTCGTCTGAAAACGGGAAGCTGCTGAAATTTGCCCTCATTTTACACTCAATTTTCCCTCCAAAGTTATTAATTTCTTCCGCACACCCCCGAGCTACCCGCGCCGATTTGCGTGACAGTTTAGGGTCGGCTTAGTTCTCGAGTGCTCTCCGCGCCGGCCGTGATTCCGAGCTTGAACGGAAACGCTTTGTTGGTTCAGATTGCCATTTTACAGACTACTTACCTTCCACAACGAATGCTGCGGATGTTTCGGATCGGGTGGAAACGTTTACTTGCCTGTATGGGTGGCTGGTGTGCATAGATTCCGCATAGTTTCACATGAATTAGTTAGAAGTTCTTTGTAATGGATTTCAATTAGTGTGCTTGTAGTGAGCTGACGCAAATGACAGATTTGCAATTTGCTTCCCTGAATAGCCTTTTTTTTAGAGATGGCAGGTATAAGAAAGGGTTGTGTTGTTGAAGTGTACAGTCGATTGGATGTTGAAGCTATCCCTTGAATAGATACATTGGTATGAAACTAAATAATTATCGAACCATGGTTTGAATAGTAAGAAACAAGTGCTGGATAGTGACATTAATCATACTAATAAACAAAGTAAAAATAAGGAAGATTATCGCCAATTCTTGAGAATGTCACACTTATCGTCTACCAAGCATATTCAATTAAAATGTGGAATCTGGAATGCTTTGTAGTCCAGGTAAAAACAATAACACACATGTAGGGATTAGAAATATTCGGGAATTATTGAATCATGAAAATAAGTTTCGAATTGCAGGTTTTGATATTTTCGCGTTTTATATTCCCCTCTCACATCACCATACCATTCCAAAACTCTTATTTACCCATGTTGATCCTCCCCCCTTGAAGGCCACGAAAAAGCATAAAAAATACTAGTTGTGCAAGATGTACACTGACGTAATGATATCACAAATTTCGCGTCTAAAAATAATCAATGTTTATTGGTCTTTCTTTTTTATAGCTATAGCTTTAAACGCTTTATTTTACAGTTGAGTAAAAATGAGTGCGAAAATCTGCTCTTTTAGCCATTTGTGGACAAATAATATCATAAAACATTAGCGGTAGTGAACATTTGTTCTTTTATTTTTTTTCAATGATATCGATATTTAATGTAACTTTCTTTTCATATTGCAATCATTAATTGCTTTTTCTTTATAACTCGCCACAGTTCCATAACATAATCAAGATTTTTTTTTTATTAGTTTAGTTTGTTTATAGATCATATAACAAGTTAACATAACATTTACCAGTTTACACGGATAAGAAGTTTTAGGTTTTGACGCATCTTTCGAGCCCACTGTGAATGGTTCATCACAATTCAACTGCGCCTTTGGGTATGCAATACGCCATACACTCATCATACGAATCGATTCCAACTTTTTCGATGATAATTTTAGGCTTTGTTTTGTGAATTTTTCTAATGATGTTGAAATTGAACATGAAATGAACTATTTTACTCTACAAATAAGAAAAACATAATCAAAATAGTTTGATTCATTGAATATATTATCGATTGTAACTTAATCAAACCATTGCGCTCCACCATCTTCGTCTAAATCGACGGTAACAAACTGCAATCGCTCGAGTATTGAACCGTTTCCACATCTGAATCGATGCTGGAGAAATGCTTTCTCTACTCCCTCACTGTCAGTTTCTCTTTCAGTTCAGTTCCGCACGTAGATCTCGATTTAACGGGAAGAGTAAACAGAGAATAAAATTAATTATTCTATAAAATAAAACTGCTCCAAATGTTTTAACAACCCTGGCCGAACCCTGGGCGGACGTCCTTTGATCCTCGCGTTGCATATCCTCCCACCGAGACGGGCTGTCCCTCCCAGCAAACCATTTATTTAGTATCCGAATGAATTTCAGGCTACCGAAATTATCGTTTTACCGCTTGCCCGTTTGCCGTTCTTGTAGCGTTTCGCTGCCGGATACGATAAGTGCGATAAGTACGCGAATCTCTCCAGTCAGGGTCCAGGATGTGTCTCTCTGGGCGGAGAAAAAGGGGAGGGAAACGAAAATAGAACCCCTTTCGCTGTCTGCTTGCCGTTTGCTCGCACCGCTAGAGCAGCGGTTTAGCTGCCAGTCATTTTTTAAACTTTCTCCAATCGGTGTGATTCTGTGGCCGCCCTTTCCGGTGCCAATGAGGACGCGCCGGTGACGCCATCCGGTGACGGCTGTAAAGCGCTGAAAGACGATAAGGTAGAATTTAATTAAAATTTGTTTTAGCTCTCCACTGTTTACCGTATGGTCGGTTCGCTCACCTCGAAGCGCCGTGAATGAGCTGGATCCCGGTACACCCTCCACGCGGCCGGGTGCAGTGCTTCCTTCGCTGGTTGGTTGGTAAATTTAAAATTAACTTAATGCTTCACTTCAACTCCGATTAACTAGCGCGGGACAGTGGCGTTTGTTCCTGTGCCTGGCGAAAATGGCGGACGACGCCCCTCGTCGTCGGGCGGTTTTGCCATGGCAGAGGTCAGCTCATTAGCGAGCTTTAGCAAAGTAAGGTGGAATTAAAATCTCTCAGTGTGAAAACGTCAGGTATAAAAACAATATTTATTCTCGCTTATTTATCACGACATCGTCCGG
Source organism: Anopheles dirus (assembly GCA_000349145.1). Classification (NCBI taxonomy): domain Eukaryota; kingdom Metazoa; phylum Arthropoda; class Insecta; order Diptera; family Culicidae; genus Anopheles; species Anopheles dirus. The sequence goes on along the minus strand of KB672791.1, from coordinate 5,102,443 downwards.
ATAGTGCTTGGCACATTTGACACAATTCATCTAAAACACGATACTTTTTACAGCAACCATTCGCGGCATCAACGACATTCGGCATCAAAACAAACTTCCACCGACCATGTTTCAATTTTAAGCCACAGTCCAAGCGAGTACCGTGAACCGGAGTGAGGCAACTGACGAACGCTCGCAACAACGTCACCCCTTATCCCTGTGTAAGCGAGTTTCAAATGCGACCTCCACGCGTAGTTTGGTTCCTTGTTCAAAACTGGATTCTAAGGCTGCAGATAGTTGAGACCCTGCAGATGTCCATCGTCGCGCTGCCGCTGGTGTGCCAGCCGTTCGTGGTGTTTGCCGTCAATACCGAGACCGAGCCGTTCGATCACCTTCTCACCGCGGTAGCCATGAAGCTGGGAAGTGAAGCAACCGACAAACAATAATCGATTAAACTAGAAACTTTGTTGAAAACTATGAAACGGTGAGCTATGGACATTAAAGAACTCGTTTTGCCACTGATCCAACATGATCCAATCTAACGGGTTGGATTCCGAACTCGAGCTATAATTCAAAGCCGTTTGCACATGATTCAAAATAGTCAGATGTTCCTTGATTACCTCATACTCGGTATTGATCGTGGTTCTTGGCTTTGTTTCAATGCACCATAGTGCGCAAAAGCTTGCGCAATACACTGAACACAGTTGTATCTTGCGACCTTCTTCAACATTATACTGCGAAGAATTAGTGCATTATCTTATCTGCTCCATACCCACCTCGTAGTACAGCTCACGCCGCTTCTTGCTTATCTCCGGATCGAAGTCATACTCCTCCGTCTTGTGGATCAGCGGTATGCCTGCGACGTTGTTTTGGATGAAGTCCGTCAGCAATCGCACCACCGTTGCCTCAACACGATGCTCCACCGAAGCCAGAAGCAGAACGGCAACACATATCTGCACAAGCAAATGCAAGCAAAAAGGACAGTTTACACCACCTTTGCTCAATCGCTGACGCTCGTCAAACATGGCTAGCATATTACACTTACAACAACCGCCAGCTTGGTCATGGTTTCACCTGCAGCCTAACTCTCACAGACGACACACGAACACGGACGAGGCATACACCGAACCTTTCGCTCAGAACATAAGGTAGAGACTGGCTGCTACCACCGATTTCGCCAGTCACGTACACCGCCGTAGCCACAGTTCACTGCTCCCACCCAATCTTAGTAGTGACGGTGGAAAAACTAGCAGCAGACACTAAGCCCACCACTCCGCTCCACGCTCGTTCTCAGGTGCCTCCGGTGTGGTCGACGGACTGGTAACCTGCTGCACGGTGGTCACAGCCGGGAAAAGCACCCCTTAGCAGTGCGAACAAAGTACGAGGAAATTCGCACCGAGTTTTTCCTCAAAATCTTTCTGCTCACTTCCTGCAATCTGCACAAACGCACCCACTCGCGCACACACGAACACCGCGTACGGCGCACACGGAACCGCATCAGGCCGATCGAAATCGTGGTAAAAAAGGGAACCGCACAACGCTAAGGTTCGGTTGATTATGGGGCAGGGGCGATTAAATCATCTTCGGTGCGCAAGCCAGACCGGCGCAACGGCGCAAGACGGGGCGATCGACGAACGAAAGGAAAGACAGCAAAAACACAACACACACAACCCGAATCGGTTGTGCTCGCGGCACCAGAGGACGGCAAGCGGTTTCGGTTTAGGCACTGGAGGTGACCCACACCCAGCTGGGTGAAACGATCGCGATTGATGATTTGACCCAATTTTCAAATCAGAGGAAGCTTTGGGATTGATAAAAAATGAGCCAAGATGTGGAGCATTTTGGGGTTTGGGTTTCGTTTCATGTGTCTTTAATTGGCGCAATCTTCGGCGCTTATTGTCCATCGCAAATGCTACAGATGAACAAGTCCATTGTGTTTAAAATCCCGTTACTTAATTAAAATACTTCAAACACCTATAATAGATTCAATAACAAAGCTCACAAAAAGCCTACGATGATTATCGTTGTATTCTTGATTGAGAGATTTTCGCGACCATTTAATCGTGAAGGCCATGGAGTAGAAATTAATTATTTATCAAAATGACCAGGATTGTAAATGCTGAAAAAAATAATCAAATCTTCCATCATTTTGTAGCATTTTCTGGTGGAAATAAAATCTATGCTTTTGGATCCTCCCGATTCGCTGCCACGATGATGCAATTTGAAAATCTCCGATAACCAAACAAACTCGCGTGATCTGTGTCACGAGCATACGGTTCGCAGAACGCTGGAAACGAAGCCCCATCACATGCCCGTAACCTTATCCGCAGGTTGAAGAGAAAGGGAACCGATTCGGTTGTATGATATTTCGAGAAGAAAAAAAAACACTCTAAACTTATTAAAGGTCATCTCAAGCGGTGTATGAATGAGAAGTGAAGCCTTATGTGGAATCATATCGACGAATTTGACATGAAAATGTGATATAGAGGTGTTTGAGTTTGTTTCACAAGCCATTTCCTACTCTTTACCTCACTACGAGCCCAAACTAACCTCCAAACACATTGAACCGAACCATAAAATTCGCATAACGAACCTTAAACTGTGTTCGCTGCGCTATAAACAACCACCAAAACGTTAACCTTCAGCGCTATAACCTCCAAAAACAAATGGTCCAGCACGAGTAACCATCTCAGCTTTACGGACCCTGCGCGGATGATGCACCGGCTGCTGGAGCACGTGCGTGACCTACCTACGCGAAGAATTGTCGCGTTTTTTGTACCACTCATACACGAGCACTGAATCGTACTCCAGTAGAGCGGTTCTTCATGGAGGAATTTCTCACCGCGTCACCCAAGCGGCGAGTATCGCGAGCGCAAGGTTCGTCGCTTACGCACGCGCACACAACTCTTTCGTTCGGCTGGGTTGAGCATCCGACACAACCCGCGTTGTGTCACTCGTGGTGCTGGTTCGCTGTCGTTGCGTGCAAAATGCAGCTGCAGATTTTGCCCATTCATTGATGGAGTGTGAGCTACGAGAGACTTCGCGACTTACACTCTCGGAACTAGCGTACCGTTGCTGGCGTGTGTGGTGAACAGGAATCGACAAAACGCACACCGATGAAGGCGTGTACGATAGTTCGTCGATCGCGCCGCGTTGTACGCACGAGCACTCAATTCCTACTTTCACTTTCCACCCCTTGCTTTCCCGTCTGGCTTGATAGGCACACGCTGACCGATGTTGATGATCAACACGACCACAAGCTTGTTTCCGCATCTGGGGGGAGTATTTGTTTTTTGCGAGGCTTAAGAAATTTGACTGATGGTTTAGTGATACCAATAATTCAATTTATTTAAGAGCTTCTTATTTAGTAAGTGTTTTAAAAACTAAATTTTTATTTAAAACTTTTGATGTTACAACAATGACTGTAGTTATTATTAAAATGTTTTTTTAAATATGTCTCCTCTTATTTTGAATAAATATAAATGTCAAGAAAACATTTAAAACTCCTAAAAATAAATGTCCCACAGGTGGATCGATTAGTGTTGCCCCCTCCTTGAAACTCGAAAACCGAAAGTATCCGTGATCTCCGCACCCTACCTAGTACGAGGCCACCCACGGACCACCCCACACACACCGATCGTCTGCTACTGTATCCGTGAAACCCACCGAAAACCCACCGCTCGGTCTTTCGTGCAGTGCAGCCCCAATCTCGGGCGCAGTTTCTGGTGGGAAGTCTCAGGAGTCGGAGGTTGCTGTCGACACGCTCAGATACGCGCGTGCTTAAGCGTTCGACTGATCGCAGCTGGTGACCTACCTCGGCCGTTGTGCGTATGTGCTAGTGCTTGAGTGAGAGTAAGTGTGAAGGTTTTTATCTTGTTTCCACCCCTCCCCGACCGAAAGTATGCTGCCGGGTCGCCCAAACTGCGCGGCCCCATCAACGTCAGACTCCGTTCGTCTAACGCCGTGTTACATCTTCCAATTCCAGAGCCCAGAGCAGGAGTGTGCTGCTGTGAATAACTGTTACGCGCCTGCGGGATTTCAAAATTGTTCCGCGCGTGCAAAAAAAACAACAAACTGAGGCCTACATACACATACACACGCCAACACGTTCGGAGCATAGTGCCAAACGGTCGTCTTCAAAAATGCATAAGTGTGCTGCATTGTGCTTCACGGTACGTACGTAGCGGGAAAAGGAGAAATTAAACGAACCGTACGGTGTGGAGTCTTGTGACTGTGGGGAACTGGGTCCTCCGGGAAAGTGTTACGGTTCCCTGCGGCTGTTGCTGCGACTGGTGCGGTCCGGCTGGTGCGAGGCGGTAGAAAGTGGCCGAATATTCCAGAACGGGGACAGTTCGTAAATGAAAACAACCTTCGAGGCGTCAGTGGAATATGAAATGTGAGCCATGCCGTCATTTTCGAGCAAACACCAGCCTGCCTGCAGAGCTGCACGTTCGCCAATTTCCTTGAACGTTTTCCCCCCACCGATGGGCGCCCGTGATTGTTGCATAACCTCGTGGAACAACACTTCGTGCGGAGGGCGGTGGTACGTCTGGCACGCACTACTATTGATATTTCAGTGTGTGTGCGTGTGTGTGTGTGCCTTGCAGAGTGTTTGTTTCTCTTATGACCTTATGCAGAAAATTATATATTTGCTAAAATGTCTGCTGTTTTGCATCGACACGAAATTAGATTTAGTATTTTAAAAGTCATCTGTTCTTGTCGTTATTCTATCAACGAGATATATTAGTGATTGAACATGAAACAATCCTACAAAAAAAAAACACACGAAACCTGCTAGATTTGTTTGTTGAACTACATTTGAAACAATAACGAACCTGGAATGAACATTGCACGCCAACCTAAAAGACAGTTTGTAGGTAGTTGGTGATCTTGCATTATTCCGTTGCCTATTCTCAAAGAAAAAAAATGGTTTGTGATAATTGCAAAAACTGCATAAAACTTGTTTAAGCTCGGTTACAGTGTAGTGGTAGCCGAAGAGTTTCAACTAAAAAAAATAATGCCAATAATTATTGTACAATTAATATTTTCAGATTCTAGCGCTGGTGCTAGCAATTATTATCCCCAATGTGGAGTCCACATTGCAACCGAAAGCGCCAAATTTTCAGTATTTCGAAAGGTTAGTTAACCATTCATCTGTCACGATGCTACATTACTTAATATTCATCTTTTATTTACCCACAGGCCAAAATATAGATATCCTTACTACGATGAAAATGGAAAGGGCAAGCTGCTGTACGGTTACGGAGGACCGGAACTATATCAATATAAAAGCTTCTCGCCCCTGGATGGCATTCACTGAGATCCGAAGATGGTCATCTAACTGAATCCTACTCTATAGGCAAACGAAAATAGCACTCGCATTAGTCCGCAGCTACTTCCAGTTTCTTTCACTGTTTCTTATTCTAACTTTTGGGCCGGACAGCAGCAATGTTGAAGATTTTAGACACTCTTCGCAGCAAGTGGCTGATCCATTCTCATGGGAAAACAGTAGTGCTGTCTGCAGAGAGACGAAGATAGTTCACTTACCGATAGACCACGCCACAGCATTAGTGTGGAACTGTATTGAGGGATTTTTATAAGCAAACTTAAATAATTCGTTACCAAATAAATAATAAATATTTTTTTAAGAACGTTCGCCCTTTATTCCTTGTAGCAATGACATTCTACACTCTTCTTTTCTGCGTTGAAATGTACAGCACGTTATTTCCACGGATGAAGGCATCACCGTATTTGTTTTTCAATTGCCCGTTTACGTACTCTTCCGTCTGATCCAGCGCAATGTTCATGTATCCGTCCAGACAAGCAAGAACACCTGGAAAAGAACAAAACAAATTGTTTAGCCCAGTTACAATAACACAATGATAAGACTGGTTTTGTTTAAATAGAATCGTGTCTTCCGGAGAGTGCATACAAAGGCCAAACCACCCAACAATCAAGAAGATCAAGATACTATAATGGAATGTTTTGTTTTCCAGCCTGGATGGTTGTTAGTGATATCGCCGATATTCATTCTAAAACGAATTTCAGATGCAACCATGCAAAAGAGCTGTTGTATTTTGCGACAAATCCCCAATGTATTGTTGTATTTTGCGATATGATCCCCAATGAGATTTGATCGGAGATGATGATGTAGAACTGTAGAGCTGAACGTGTTCCTGCTCTGAAGTCGTTCGAATTCGACGTGTGGAAGTTTAACATCCCTCAACTAAGCCATTCTGTATGTTCACTGTTGCAAAATACCAAATTGTTCTGTGACCGTGATTCTTACCTCTATAATCCACACCGCTGTTTAGTTTCACGACTACCGGACGTCCATGGATTTGGTTAATGAACTGGGACAGCGCTTCTTTACGAGACATAGTGGATCTGTAAAAACAAAATATTGATAAATTGTTTATCTTTCAAGCTGAACCATCCCATGAACCATGCATCAAATGGATAGTTGAAAAAAAACATTTCTATTTTAGTTGAGGAACATTTTGTAGAATGTTTGATTGCAGCAGCAACGTTGCTGAAATGCAATGTACAATGTTCCTAAACACCTTTAGACGTGCTGTTGAAGCCTGAACAGATCAAATGAAGCAATTGTAATATGATATATACCTAGTAAAAGTATGATAAATATGAGCCGGAAGAATTGGCACCTCGGGAAGCGTTCTACGGCAAAATATACCGTAAACAAACTATTGACGAGTGCTCGGAATAGGATCAGATCCTTTACTTCGATTCTATGGTGAATTGATCGGATCCGATTGTAATATTTAGCTCCTAATATCAGCGCACTCTATCGATTTTGCTAACTTTTCTGGCACTTACTAAAATAGTTTGAGAAACTGATACCGACGCACACTACCTTCTTCTTCTTTTTTTGTTTTGGAAAAAGAACAAAAATCATAACAAACAAATGTCAAACTCAAAAGCAATTCGTGCAGCCTCCACTGTGCATGTGTGCAATGGGGGAATGAGGGAGATGCAAGAACACCAACCGCGCTGCAATTCATTTGAGATCAATGACTGCCGCCGTTCAGCGACAGAAAGAGAAGCAGATAGTTCCTTCCGGCTTGACACCAAAGCAGTCTTCTACACAGTATAACACCTCACTTTGTATAACACATTTCGGACAGATTCGATAAAGCCACAGTAGAAATTCAGCATTCAAGCACATTGTACAACACATGGTCAATAAATAAATAGATTTATTCTCTACTTAACTACACTTTTTTCCTCAATACTTTCCAAAATTCTTCCCAATAGCACCGTAATAGCGTAATGCCTGTGGCGAATAGCCGTTACCAATCAAGGCGATCAGATTTTCTCCGCGATATCCGAACTGTCGCTGATAGTCTCCCCGAAGTCGCAGCGCACGGTCAGGATCGAACGGGATGTAATATCTTTTATCCTGGACCGGATGTCCTGCGAGCAAGTTGCGAAAGTACGTTACAACTGCAAGTGCTTTCTGTGCAGTGGTTGCCTCGCGCGGCGGAAGCTTTGTGCTATGAGGTAGATATTTGAAATATTCAAATTTCGGAAGATTCAAATTATAGTCGAACGGGTTGTAAAAGCTGTACACTTGTTGGACCACTACCAACAGAACAACGCACAATACGATCTGTAACGTAAACATTAGGGGTACGTTTAGGATAAATTTTGTAAAACCGCACGCATAAACAAAGATCACTTACTGATTTCATAGCGATTGATTTATTAAGTAAATTAACTGTAACACACTCTTCACACTTGCGATCCTGACAGTGGAATGAGCTCTACATATCGCACCGCTGGCCACTGGTCCTGTAGTCCCAATCGCGGGGGAAAATGTAGATTATAAAACAAATCTCATTGATATGCTCGTCGGGTTCAATCGGTTAAAGTCATGAACTACCCCACTCTCATTATGCATTGTACCCATCAACGTGACGTAATGGATGGAATCGAAAGTGAGTTTCAACATTATCACCCACTAATCGTACATCCAAACGTGTACCGAGTATGACGCGCGATCGAATGGAGCACATACCTTTGCCTGCGTAAAATAACTCAAGGTTAAGGGATATATGCAGGAATTATGTATGTGGGCCAAATTCAATACCGATTTCCTGTACCGATCAACCAGCATTTATGATGAAGTGTTTTATTTTCGACAGAATTGTACATCACATGTTTAAGGAGTTTGTTTTATTGAACTCATTACTTATCCGTCATTAGATACACTTGAAACGACGCATTCTCACGAGCATTCTGGTAGTCATTGCCTCTACACAACATCACATTCGCCTGCACTATGCTAATGATTGCAGTTTTGGTGAAACATAACGCACAGAAACGAAAGCAGATTGGATAGAACGCACCTCGAAGCCGAAACTAAATGAAAAAAAAACTCACTCTGACTGTTCTTGTTGTTACTCTTGCTACGAAGTGTGCTCATCAACACTAGTCCCATTGTGGGTTGTAGGGACGAAGAAAGCATTAAACACAGGTGATATAAGTGGATTTGTTGACGAAAAATAATAATCACTAGCGTAGGACGCCGACCACAAAGTATTCGTTTCCTGTTTTGTAGTCCTATGTACTGGTTATTATATTTACTCCTGATCCAGTCAGATTCAGTTTGCCCACGACATCAGCTCCTTCATGTCTGGATCGTCTTCTTCGGCAGCGACAGCTACAATAGAATGACAGAATGGTTCAGCGATCATCCTTGAGGCGAACGAATAACAATAAATACCTTTCTTTTTCTCCTTCTCCTTGGCCTTCGCGGGCAAGTCAGTGGACGGAACCTCAGGCAGTTCGTCGGTCTCCGGTTGAACGCCAAGCAGCTCCTTGTCGAGCTCTTCTTGCTCTAGCTCCTCTAGCTCCTTCTCCAGCTCATCTTCATCGATATCTTGGCCGAAGCCAACGGCACTGGATACGGCATTGGAAATTTCATTTGCGATATCGTTCTGCTCGGCGATGTCGTCCATCAGATCGTGCACATCGTCGATATTCCTGTAAAACACGACAGCAAATGCTTACGATAAGTCATGCAGTGTAAACAAACAGGTGCGCGCGGTGTAACTTACATGTCCTTGTGGGTAACCTTAAGCGCATCGGAAGCCTTTTTCATTGTCTTCAGCACCTCCGCGTTTGTGTTTGCATTCTCCAACGCTTCCCGTTGCATTTCGATCGTGGAAAGTGTGCCATCTATCTGCTGCAGCTGTTTTTCGTACCGCTTCTTTCGCTTCAGCGCCTGGATGGCCGCTGTTGACAAAAACATTTATTATGACTCATCCACCTTGCCCCCGCAACGACCGTGCAGAACACCCGAACGCTACTCTGTTGCACCCACTTACCTCGTTTGTTTTTGGTACCATTTTTCCTGGCCGTATCAATCTCGACCTCTATTTTCTTCTCTAGGAACTCCTGTTTTTTTGTGAGCATATTTTCGATATCTCGCAACTTTTGTATAGCTTCACTTGGCGTCGGGGCAGGTTCGCCCTTTTTGCCCGAAAACAACTTCCCGAAGAAACTCATCCTTACTGTGTAGCTCTGGCCAGCTAATTAAGCAATAAATTAAGTGTTTTCAACGTGAAATTCGGCCTAACTTGAACGAAAATACAAGAAAACTTAGTTCTAAACACAGAGAGGCAAGTGTTTTTTTTACGATCCCTAGCACACAAATGCGTCATCTGCGTGACCCAATCAGCAAATGCTCACCATAAACGGTGACTTGTCACTTGAATTTGACTTGTCACTTGAATTTGATGGTTATATCACCAAAAGCGCCATCTATTGGGCGATTCCAAAAACAAAACTGAGAGATTTGCGTTCTACATTATTTCATTCACCGTGATGGTCACTGATGGATCACGTGATGGATTCACTACATTTTTCGTGTTTTATTGATTGCTAAGACCCCGACTATATGAGTCACTGTGTGCATGTGCATGTGTCTGTGCTGGAGAGATATTGAAGAAGGCCTTTATAGTCGGATGATGGTGTCCAGGGATATGCAATTAGACCAAAAATTAGCTCCGATCACCCGCTGGTTACAATCATGCCTCAATTACACTATTCAGTCGTGTAATGAATAAACTGCGAATTTATTTACGTTTTGTGCAAGAATGCGTGAATTTTCGTCTGTGCAGTCCTCATTTCGCGAAAATGAATTATGAGCGAATCTGAGCAAATGCTCAGAAACAGCTGTCAAAAATGTGAGAGAACTCTCGCTTTGTTCCATCCTCTCGCAATTGGCAAGTTTACCAATCAGCGAGAGGACGAAACTTTCGCGAAAATGCGCGACAAAGCGAGAGTTCTCTCGCATTTTTGACAGCTGTTTCTGAGCATTTGCTCAGATTCGCTCAGAATTCGTTTTCGCGAAAGGAGCTCTCGTGTAATCTAGACCCACCGTTATATGCTAGAATAGAAAAGAAGAAACGTATGATTGCAATTTTGGTGATTTGTACCATGCTCTGCTCATAGGGCAATCCAGGAACAATGACAGATCTCTCCCTCTAGCGGGCTTTACACGTCTGTATCACGACCTGAGAACCAGCTGTCAAAGTTTTCACTTGGCCGTTCTCGCTTCGATCGGGCATTGCAGGAAACCACGAGGCGAGAACGCTGTCAAACCGAAATTGTTTAGAGTTTGAAAAATATCGTTTTTTCGTACAAAAATCCTTGTTTTCATACTGAAAAATATTCAACTATATTTTAATTCATTTTAAATAGTAATTTTTTTTTAATTTTGCGAGGTGTTGCGCACGGTACCGCGCTTCTGTTCTGTACGTAGTGAGAAGCAGGCGAGAAACCCCGTCGTTTGTCGTCTCGCTAGGTCTTCTCGCATCGTTCTCATTTCGTTATACAAACGTGTAAAGCCCGCTTCGCGGAACGAGCGGAACGTAGCAAATGCAAATATTATTGTTTTATTTTTATTTACTCGCAGTAAACAAAAAAAATGAAAGGATTGTTGAAGGATTCAAAAAGAGCATGTGAACTAGATGTAAATTTGTGCATCTTTCTATGTTATGTATTATTTCATATTCATTTACTGTTTTCGTTTTAGTTTTCTAATCGAATCATAATCATCATAAACGGTTGCAAAATTATTGGCGTGCATTTCAATTGGCGCATATTTAACATTAAATTGCATCACGCGTAACATGTACTGCTCACAGTATAGTAAAATTTCGGATTCCAATCTCAACTATACCTGTTAAGATGATATAAAAATAATTTATTTATCACAATACAAACATCATACCCGAATCTCGCGTATAATACCACATTCCCATGAGATTGTTTGAATGTGTAGAATTTTATATTAAACATTCCGTCCTAATTAATAGATGTGTATGTAGTGGTTTGATACATACTTTGGAAAATTTTGACGAATCTGTAAAGACAAAGACAAAATATTAACATATAACATGGTAATACGATAAAACAACGCTATCTACTTACATCATTAGGCACGCACAGGTGAAATAAACAGTGGCAGTGATCAAATTAAATGCACCTGGATACCACGACAGAGTGCTCTTGTACACAAACGTGTATAGTGGCGCTGAGAAAAGCGGCGTTATCGACTCGACCGATGTCGTTAGTGAGAAAATCTTTCCAATATCATTCGCGGGAGCTGTGTTGGAGATCACGGCTCTGCTCATTGGTCCTGCGATTCCCTTCATAAAGCACACGGCTACACCGACGTACAAGTGCCACGGTTCCGAGGCCAATCCATGGAACGTGCTGCTGATTGCGTAGAAACAGAACCCGAGAGCAGCCAGTATAGTTACGGATAAATTGAACAGTTTCCGAATAGCATACAAGCCAGCGGTATTGCCGAAAATCATGAAAATGATAGCAGTCGCATCGTAGTATGAGTAATCTTTCACCGACCATCCGAAACGTTCACGCAAAAACAGAAGAAAAACTGTCTGATTGCCATCTGCAAAAGGAAATGTAATTATTGAGAAGTTTTTTTAGCGTGTCATACTTACAACTTACCCATAGCAAAAATATTGGCTCCGAGTGCACAAATTACTAGCCAAATTATCAAGCGATCATAATTCGGTCGCCGCTTGAAGCATGTCTGCAATAGCTCTCCAACTAGGTCCAACCGGAACAACTCTCGAAGCTTATTGTTCGTTTCACTCAGTTCGTTCGGTTTTATGCTTTCCTCAATGTAAAATATGATGTACAACAATCCCAGCAATACTGCAACGGCCGCTATCGCAAACACGGCCGCTCCATCCAGCCAGCGGAGTATAAAGCTGCTGCTCAAGGTCCCGGTCAGGAGCCCTGTGAATACGGCCGCCTCAACGATAGCCATTCTAGTAAACAAAAAACAAAACAAAAATATTGCATTGAGCCCAACCAGAGCGTACGCTTGATTAGAGTGCCGTGTACATACTTGGTTGCACGGTTCTTCTCCGTAGTCACATCGGCAATGTAGCAAAATATACCAGTAATCAGCGCACAAGTTCCTCCCGATAGGGCCGTAGGGATCGAGGCCAGCACATAGTACCAAGGGTTGATCGTGTAGTACATGGAGAGAAAACTGATCAACGCCACAATAGCGTAGGTAAAAAACGCCCCCGTGAAACACGCCACTAATACCGGCTTCCGGCCATAACGATCGGACCAGGGCCCGATGAACATGCTGCTCAGTGCCGGCACGATCGACTCAACCAACGACTTTGCCATGAGGATGTTCGCCGAATACGGTTGGACGTCCTTTTCCAGCTCCTCAATCTCAGCCGTTTCATTATCCGTTCCAAGCTGTCTGCACAACGATTCGTTCTTACCAAAAGCCGCCGTACATGTCTGGAACACGATTTGATTAGCAAACACCGCAGCTGGAATGGCACACACAGATGGCACATTACAGATTAGAATTATTACTTCGCATGAATAAAAAAAACCTACTACATACCGGAAACGTTCCATGCGAAGAATATCAAGAGAGCAGCTGGTTCAAGGATAAAGTAACGGTACTGTCTTGCTTGGGTACGATCTTGTTGGCTTGCTTCTGCTGTTCGCTCCGTCGCAATATCAACCACGGGCGTACTTTCACTATAATCCATTTTCGATGGCCAGTTTCACATTAAAGCTAAATCAAGTAGAGGATTCAACTTCCCTTTTTGCTGGACGTGAGTCACGCTTGCGTGCAGATACTAAGATCGTTTGTACCACCCGTTTGCTAGGAATAGGACATGACGAATCCGTCCCTATCAATCACTGAAACGTCGAACACAAAGAACACTGGACGTCCGCAGTGAAATCTACAAAGCGATCTGGCCTGTAGCAAATACCTCCTCCACAGCGCAACTAAGCAGCTTGATCCGCTCGAAGGAGATGGTGGAGACAAGTTCGCTTTCCACTCGTAGCAACACTGATAGACGCTGTGTGTGCAATAGTTTTACGCATTCCTTCCGCAACAGAAAGCAGCAACAACAACAAAACTCGCGCCCCCTAGAGACGGGTGATGATGCCGTTTATGGAACAGTTAATAATTCCGCTGTGTCCTTTCTTATCATCCCGCAACTTATTATACACGGCACACCACTTCACGCCCTGGTATTTTGTGCGATCAAAACAAATGCTACAAAAATTTACAGTACCTCAAACTCAAAAAGGCACAATGGGAAAATGGAAAAATAATTATTTCATCGCATTTTTCGGATATTGTGAACTGATGGTTGGATTAAAAATTAAATAACTATTATTATAAATATGCTGAATGATGGCTCCATGAACTAGTGTCATGAAATTGTGTAAAATCGCATACGGGCTTTCGAAGACGATATGTCGGTGTGATTCCAAAGTGTTCCATTTTGAGTTGGAGGTACTGTAGCTATTTGACAAGGCTCAGCTGATCACAAGTTTGCACAACACGACATCATTCGACGTCATACAGTGCTGCGAGAAGGATTAGGCGCAGACAATTAATTTTTTTTTTGTTCAAAATTTAAGATCAGTAATTTATTGTCCCAAGTATTTTTGGTTTGAAAAAGCATCCATTTTTCAACCTGTTGTTCTTTTTTTGCCTACAACAACAATTCTGGCTGATAAAACCGGCGAATGAGATTCGTTATGACACTGAAATTAAACAAAACGACGAAATCAGCATGAGTACACTCTGCAAAATGAATTCATCGACAAACTTTCCGTGTTATACTTACAGCATCAACAACAATCCTGCGCCGAAGATACCTGCGGCAACAAAATTGAATATCTCCGGTGCGGACTGTATGGTGCTGTTGTAGATGTACGTAAATAGCGGCGCAGATACCAACGGTACTATGGCCGTCAGAGATAGGGCCATGCTAAAGAACTTCGCCATATCCCCCGCTGGTAGTATACTCGAGCAGATCGTCATGAGGGCAGCTCCATCAGTTCCCTTCAACACGGTAATCGAAATGGCTAGATACAGCATCCAACTGCTGCTGGCAAATCCTATCACGAGGGAGTCGATAATGTAGCTGACGATCGATATGATCGCGACGGTAGTATCCGAACAATGCAGCACCTAGTCAGGGAGGTGTAGAAGTTAGCGCGTCTCTAGTTGCACATTTTGCAAAACCACTACTAACCTGCTTCAGTATCGGAATTCCTATCACATTTCCCAGAATTATAATCAACACGTCGGTGAACTGGAAATAGCTAAACTGTTTCAGATCCCAGCCAAATTTTCTTCTGGTGAACATGTAGAAAATACCCCCATTGCCACCGGCCAGCTCAGTCAGAGCGGTCAACAGCACAATAGCCCACAAAATTTCTCTCACATATCCAGAGCGACGCAAAAAGAGTGTCCCCGAAACCTCGCGCACCCGTTCGCAAGAGAAAATATCGCACAATTTTTCTCTGGCACTGTTATTGCTACTTAAAATGATGCTATCTTCGGTGAAGAAGATAACATAAACGATCGCTAGAACGATCAACACGGTAGCTATCAGGAAGGTAGCCCCCACGTTCAGCCACTCCAAGATGTAGCTGCTCGAGAGAAATCCCAACAGAGCGCCGGCCATCATCGACGCCTCCATAAAGCCCATTCGCATTGTGCGTGTTTGTTCGTTCGTAACGTCGGAAAGGTAGCTGAATGCAGCAGCCGTTATCACGGTCATACCGCCCAGCAGGGAGAACGGAAGATAAGCGACAGTATAGTACCACGGGGTCACAGTGACCTGCATCGATAGGAACGCTAGCATCGTCAGCAGAAGAAAGGAACACAGCACACCTGAAACGGTCGACGATATCGATCAAACGGGGGTAACTACTCTGTATCTCTGCGAAAGTATTACCAGCACTTGCGATCAACAGGGTGGGTTTACGCCCATACCGATCAGACCACGCACCGAGTAGGAGGGCACTCAGAATCGGAACTACAGATTTTATGATCACTATCACCATCGTTATGTTGGCGGCAATCGGTTGCACTTTCGTCTCAATCGCCATCCGCTGAGAGGAGTTGGATTCCGTATTAAGTAGCTGGCAATCGTTGGTATCGAAACCCTGCACAATGCACGTCTGCAGGATTATATGGTTCGCCAGGACGACCTCTGCAGGGTAGCGGATAAATAGCCCGTAGCGTTTAGTACCTGATCATCACTCGTACGACCCATTTTCTAATCGCACCTGATACACTCATGGCGAAGCAGAAAAGCAGTAGTGCTGGCTCAAAACTAATGTTCTGAGCCTGTTCTCGCCAACGAGCTGCATTTCGCAACCTCATCAGGCTCTGCTTGGCAAAGAGATCCTCTTCGCCGCTGGAGTACACACTATCGGAGCGTCCTTCTTCCATGGTGATCACTGTGCCACTGATCCCGTGCTGAACGAAGAAATCAAAATTTAGTACCCGCAATGCTTGCCCACGATTTTGCTCTCGCTGCTTGTAATAGGTTATCAAAACCTTGGCCAAATATGATGAGGTCGATTGATTTTTGTTTGTTTTATTGATATCGGTTGGAAACAGCACGTTCGCGGCAGTTATGTGTGAATATATTTCTTGTGCTGATACCTTGTATGAGTTATGTGCTGGTATTTTTGTTATTCGTATTTTTAAGTTTGTCATTTTTAGTCTTTATTCCATTAATCTGGTGATTACAGGTTGCATGCATATTTGTTTAATATGTTCACCAGATGACTATAGCATTCCGGTGTTCATACCTGTATATTTTGGTTTATTTAAAGCAATATTTATAGATGAAGACTTTGTGACTTCGTCTATTATGGGCATACAAATTGCAACCAGTCAACTACAAATGGATAGGCATATGAAAATTGTAAACAGATAAGAGCCGTGCACTGTTCGGAACGTCTTGCAGCAACGGTGACGTTCAGCGTAACGATCTTTCCCATCGTGGGCTCTGTAATGTTTGAAGTTTTCATAATCAATAAAGCCTAACCATGTGTTGCTTTCCATTCGTGAGTCTCTCTCTTCCTCACTTTCGTTGGCCGGTAGACAATGAATGCATCACTAGGTGGTTTCACTATCACAATCGAGCAGATGCACCGCTGCGCTACGATGACGGTGTGCAAGCAACGCTTCCAATACCTATGCATCATTATCGCACCCAAGTTCATCTTTCCTGTACTGCGAGTGTGAGCGAGTAATTGGTATGATTGGTCGCAAGCTCACTTCCCTATCGTGATTGTGATTCATAGACCCACCGAAAGCAGGTGGCATGCCTCGAACGAGATATCACTCGAGAGGATTGTTTAGGTTCGTATTTGTGTGTTCAATCACACGGTTTGGGCTGGGAGCAACAATTATATGACTCGCTTACCTTAGAAAGGGTTCAGAACACGCCGAGGCTGGTCGCAATAGGTCACACAACGAAAAACGAGCCACTCGCGCCACTTAGGTGCTGCGCAATCGCGTACATTATCATCGACATCAGCGCGTGCTGTTCCGGCAACAGTGCATCCCGCGGCGTACCACGGTTGCTGGTACGAGTTTACCAAACAGTGCCGTCACACGCGACCGTAGAGTAGTTTCCGATATCGATAACGCTTACACAAGGTATGTGTTCGCTGTGAAGTAATCGTGTGCTCAGTGCATACGGGATCGACTGATCAACTGAACGCTTTCTTTTCTTGAAACAGATCTACAGAGCTCATTCAGGGGTTGAAAGCACTAATTGTTTCCATACCCTCGCATACTACCGCACAAATCATTCTCGTGTCTGCAAAACAAGCTTCCTTTAGTGGTGTGAATCATAACTCGCCCCAACCCTGATAAGAAAGATAGTGACGTGATAAAACAGTGTTCACCCAACGTAAGTGTGGGCTACCGAAAGTTAACGCTGAATTAGTTTAATTTCCCCTGGGTGCGGAAGGGTATGCGGATTAGTGGGATGATGGGCACTGATATGCATAGGCCCAGTCCGGACGGCGGCAGTAGTGATGAAGACACGCCACTGTTGACAGCTCCCAGACGTTCATCCATGGCGGCAACAGCGGCAGCAGAAACGTCCTCCACCTGTTCATCGGCAGGAGCGGGAACCACAAAAGTAGCCGATCGTTTCTGTACGTTCGAACCGATTCTCGTGCTGCTTTGCTTCGGGCTCAGTGTATCAGGTACGAAAGTGCGCGCAATTCGAATGCTCACCCAGCACCTTTATCGCACCGGAATGTCGTCGTTGTGCAAAAACTGATACATGTGACTTGCAGATTTTAGCCCTACTTTCATTGTTTCCTATATTCGTCTCCAACAAGGTGTGGTGCTGGCGGATCAAATTATCTATCAATCGTGCGTCGTTACACTCGGCTATGACCGTGCGCTCTGTGCCCAGCTGGGCACTAAAAGCAACTCTACCGACGTTGCCCAACTGGAGACGATCGTACAGCCGTACGCGGCTAAGATCGCCATGGTGAACACCATCCTGATGTCGGTTTTACCGGCCATCTGTGCGCTCTTCATGGGACCGTGGTCGGATAAGTTTGGCCGCAAGCCGGCCATGATTGTACCATCGATTGGATTTTTCACCACGTACGTCATGATCGGTATACTATCGCTCCTGTCCAAGTACTTCCTCGTGGATCCATGGTGCTACGTGGTGGCGCACATCCCGGCCGCCGTGCTGGGAGGTACGACGGTGCTTATGGCCGCCATTTTCAGCTATCTGACAGACACAACGAACGAAAAAAATCGTACGGTGCGCATCGGCATCCTGCAGGCCTGTACCATGCTCGGTGCCTTCGTGGGACTGCTGTCGAGCAGTTTCATCCTACAGTGGACAAACGTTCCGACGATGTTCTTCTTGTCGGCTGGCGCCGTTTCCATCAGCAGTGCCTTTCTGTACTTTTGTCTCGAAGACAGCATCAAACCGGACGCCAGCATGGTCCACCGGCAGGTCCGCGAAATCTTCCGCCTGAGCCACCTGTGCGATCTGCTCAAAACTTTCTTCAAAAAGCGATCGTCGTACGATCGCGGTATTGTGTGGCTAACGATCGCAATCGGAATCGTGACGGTGCTGGGCGCTGGCGGAGGGACGGTGTTTTTCCTCTACACCCGACGTCGCTTCGGCTGGACGATCCAGGAGTTTACCATCTGGCAAGCGGTGGAGCTGCTTTCCATCGTTGCCGGTAACGTGATCGGAATATCGGTGCTGAAAACGCTGCTAAAGCTACCGGACATTTGGCTTGCGCTGCTTTCCGTCGTCAACTACTCCCTCGACGCGCTCATCAAAGGGCTGGCACAGCAGGGCTGGGAATTGTTTTTGGCCACCGGCATCACGCCACTCAAGGCGACCGAGGGTGCTGCTCTGATGGCCATCTGCTCGGGTATCATACCCTCCAGCGAGATTGCCAAATTTTACTCGATCGCGATGGCCATGACTAATACCGTTTCGTTGGCATCGGCGCCATTGTTTACGTACATTTATAACGCTACTGTAGCGGCTGCTCCACAGATGTTCAATTTCGTTGCATCCGGAATATTTTCCATCAACGTGATACTGGTTGGGTGAGTATTTTTTAAAGGGAAACCTCTGGCAACATTTCTAACATTTCACATTTTTCTCTACGTGCTATCACCAGAATCATTGCGGTGTTGCTGCGTAAACGCAGGAAAGCTCAAGCTGACCCATTGTTTGCGCAAGATAGCGAAATCTTCACGTGAAAACCGTGCATGGGATCAACGCTCCATGTGTCCCCGATGTTCCTAGTCATGCTAGTAAATAATAGTCAGTGACGTAGTGTTCCACGAATATAATGTATAAGTATTATTTGTGTAGATAGTTTCAAGGAGCACGTGGTAATGGAATCGCAACATAAGCAATAGTTTAAAGCAGTATGTTTAACCATCGGTAAATGAATAAATATAGTCTTTCATATAAAATATTTTTTCTTGTTTGTTGTGGGTGATTAAATAAAACGCAATACATTATTTTATTGTAGCAAAACATTCTTTGTTGGCATAAGCTGTCACAAGTAGATTCAGCGAGGATGCTAATTTGGTGCTTAATATCTTCTTCTTCTTCTTATCTGGCCCGCTCACGGTTGAGCACGTCGTGCTGACATGGCCTGGTCACCAATCGATCTCCAGGTCGCTCGGTTCATGGCTGCAGTCCTCCATCCGCGGTTGTGCCCGATCTCCGT
>KB672791.1:5054617-5070774 GCA_000349145.1 Anopheles dirus | reverse complement strand
GCTGCCCACTGCGTGATGGCGCAATGATCAAAACAAACAGCTGTCAAATCACAAACATCAGCAAACCATGCGGTTTGTTGTTTTTTTTCTGTACGCGAAACAAGCTGGTGGGAAATCGGCATCGATAATTTAAAAACGTGAATACAAACGGTAACAATCGTTGGCAAAAAATGTCCCTGTTCAAAGCTGGTCGGAAGCAGAACGAAAAGTTTAATCGAAAGGTAACTACAGTCGGTTTACCTCCAGATGTTCCGCGTTGGTTAACGAACCATCTCCATTTCGTAGCGTTCGAAAGGTGGACCGAAAGAAGCCCCGGTACCAAGCAAAACATCACGCCAGGACTACGATGAGGAGATCGATAGTGACGAGGAATTAGAGAAAGAGCACCGTAAGCAACCCAAAATTGACGATGACGTGGCAGCGCTCGAAACAACGCAGGACAAACGCATCCGGCTGGCCAAACAGTATTTGCGTCATGTGCAGGAAGAAGAACAAGAGCGGGATGACTATGCGGACGAGAAGGAACTTGCCAGCGGCATGGCCCGCACGCTCAAAGAGTCTTTCCTCAGTGCGTCGGGCAAATCTTTCCGCGTGCTGGGAAGCAAATACACCGGTTTCGAGCTGGAAAAGGCCACCTCGCTGCACTGGAAAAAGCAGCGCCTTTCGCCGACTTGCTGCACGCTGTCTTCCGATGATGCGTTCTTGTATGTGGGCTGCAAGAGTGGTTGGGTTGTCCGCTGGGATCTACAGTCGAAACTGCGAACCGCTTACTTTCAAACGAAGAGCAGCGCAATACAGTCGCTCACGGTGTCACACGACATGAAATATCTGGTGGTGGCGGACGGTACGGAAGATATCAAGGTGCTCGACGGTACCAGTCTGGTGCAGCTGAACACGCTTAAAGGACACTCGAAGCCCGTGACTGGTGTCGTTTTCCGGCTGTATTCCTATCAGCTGTTCTCGTGCAGTGCCGATCGCACGGTGAAGGTGTGGAGCATGGACGAGATGGTCTACATTGAGACCCTATACGGTCACCAAAGTCAGATTTCGAGCATTGATGCCCTGTCCTTGGAGCGTCTCATAACATCAGGTGGCATGGACCAAACGCTACGCATCTGGAAGGTGACGGAAGAATCACAGCTCGTGTTTAACTCGATTGTTGAAGACTTTTCTGCGGTAAAATTTGTTAGCAATGATCTTTTCGTGTCCGGTTCGGTGGAGGGTTCTTTCTCGCTGTGGAGCAGTGGGAAAAAGAAACCTTTGCACCGCATCAAACAGGCGCATGGCCAGCAGGACATTGGACTTGCAAACTGGATCAGCGCCGTGGGGGTACTGGCCAACTCGGACATCGTTGCTTCAGGCTCGTGCGACGGAGTCGTTCGGCTCTGGAAACTAACCGGCAAACGGAATACGCTTCAACCGTTACTGCAAGTCCCAGTGCAAGGATTCGTAAATGCAATCGAATTTACCAGAGATGGTCGATTTTTGATCGTAGCAGTTGGGCAGGAGCATCGCCTTGGGCGTTGGTGGACGCTACGAAGTGCCAAGAATCAGACCCTTTTGATTCCATTGTGTTTAGATGCATAAAGAGCCGGAATAAAAATGTTTCATTTAGGTGAAATTTATTCAACTACTGTGTCCATCCATCCACCCAAGTTTGTGCCTCGCTTACCACGCGTTCTCTATTAATGTGAATTCTATTGAAATGATCTTCCCAACGGATTATGTCCTAAGTGAGTCTGTTACGCTGCACAATATTAACATCATCATTCAACTCTTAGGACCCGTAGCGGTTTATTTTATTCATGTGGAAGAAAACTGTTTTCAAATTTAGGCAAAGTTTATATCCGTGAGTTCTGGAATAATAAATGTCAAGATCTTAGGCTTCTTGAGACTCATCTAGTAGTTTATCAACATCCTTGCACCGAAGCCGAACATTAATTTTGTCATCGATGCTAATTTCAAAGTAATGCCTTTATACATACCTTACAATTAAGCAACATACGCCGAAATGCAGCATACGCGGAACCTTGGTAAAGCTGTATATATTTGTTTATGTATAATTAGGTGAAACTGTGTGTATTTTTTTTCGAAATTATTTTATTTAAACACATGGATTGTCTACAAACACACAAAAATTCAACGTGTATTGAAAATAAAGGGAAAAGATAAAAATGGTAAAATAGCGTATAATAACATCACGCACACTTGCGTACAAAAATAGCAGGATATTAATCTAATGTTGCAGCATATTTGTCAATCAGTAATTAGGTGATCCCAAGTTTGGTATTCGTATTTCAGATACAACAAGTAAGAATAGAAATATCATAAGGATGAAAAATATGAAAAGTGCTTGCAAATTGTCAGACAGACACGTTTCTACCGAAAACTTCTAGATGCTGTGCTACTGCACTGCCTCGTTGGCCTTCTGCTCCAGGACACTCAGCACTTTGGCGATATCGCAGTCTTTTGCTATTTTGGCGTACTTTACCTTCCGCACCTCGGGAAGCGTTAACCAGAACGGTACCAGCTGCGCTATCATGCGAATATGTTCTTCCAGTTCTTGCAGCGTCAGCTTTCCCCGATAACTGTTTTCGATTTTCACCACGGGCGTTTCAAGTGGCAGCACATTCTTACGCTCGGTAACAAACACATTCCGTAGGTGACGAGCGATCTCCGGAAGTCGACTGTACTTCATTGCTTCCTTTTCCTGCGACGGTCGGCGGGTCATCTGCTCTAGCGCTTTGGCGGCCTGTTTTGCTCGTATCTTCTCGAGTAGCGCTTTCGGTACGTTCTTTAGAAGTTGTTCGGCCGGGTCGGGTTTCGTTTTAGGAGCGACGCTTCTAATGCTACTAGAACCCGAGCAAATCTCGGGTTTGATATCAACCGGTGGTTTCTTGTCCTCCTCGGTTTGCTCCGGGACGGATGTCTGAGAAGCAGCGATCGTAGCAGCGACCGCATCTTGCTTCTTTTTCTGCTCCAAGCGCTCCAACGCGCGTTCCATAGGCGTACCACAGCTGAACAGGTTTCTAGCTGTGGAAAGCACATCCTTAGCGGATGCAAACTTTTCCACGTTCGGTGGCTGCGGCAGTTCCGCCTTCTCGATGTCGGGACAGCCCTCGAGATCGAAGTCTGCATGCCAGCGAATGACCTTGTTGCGCTCAATGTTCAACGGTGGATCCAAACTTTGCAGAAATGCCTGATGTGCGTCCTTCGTTTTCTCCAACAACAGACGCCGGAAGTGTTGGCAACGTTCGACCAGTGCCTGCGGATTCAAGGAATGGCTCTGGAGGGAACGAATCGAGTTAGTCTCCTGAGCTCTCTTGTTCGCCTGCTCTTCGCTTTCCTCAATACTGGGCCTTATCACTAGCTGATAGGTTTCATGTTTCGTAGCCGAACCGTAGTTCTTTGTCATCTCCTGACTAAACTTGAATGCGTCCGGGTACAGGAACTGTATTTGGGCGAGATGTGACTCGAAAAAGTTCTTCCGCGCCATTCGCTGCACGGCCGGCTTCAGCTTCTTGAACGTTATCTGCTCCTTGCGGTTGTGAAACATGGCGCACACGGTGTCGGCGCACTTGAACAGCTCCAGCAACGAGCGATACTTGAACGGCAAATGCAACGTCGGAGTTCCCGCTTCGACCAGATTGTGGAAGCGCTGATATGCTGGCAGCTTCTTCGGGCTCGCGGTAATCGGCGTCCCGGCTGAAGGATCCTTTATCGGGCTCATGAGGGCCGACATTCGTTTCGGTGTCACATTTTTCGACGGAGACGTTGAGTTGGCTGCGTTTTTGGTCGGTGTACGTAGCAGCTTCGACGGGGAGGCGATGGGTTTCTTCGGGCTGTAAAAGGCCGATAACGAATTAGCAATGTCGCACACCCTAATGATTGGCGACACACTTACCTGACCAACACCTCCACGTCAAGCGTTGTAAATTTCTGCAGATTCTTTGCCGCTGTACTCGGCGACATTGCTGGCTTTATGTGCCCTTCGAGGCGCTCCGTCCTCAGGCGATCCATCTTATCGAAGCCACTCTGTATCGCGTTCAGCTTCGTTTTCAACTCCGGCAGACGAGGATGACGAAGTAGCTTGTTCCGAATTTCATCCAGCGACATGGGATCCTTATCCTTTCCCAGCTGCAGCATCCTCGAGACGCTAGGTTTGACGGGCGCGGCCTTCGCCACGTTGTTGAGGCTGTTACGGGGAGAGAATTCAGCCGGTTGCTGTTGTGCAGCGAGAACACCATCGTTCGCCTTCTGCGGAGTTGCTATTTTCCTTTCCGGAACACCGACAGCACGCTTTACGGGACTGGCCGTATGGAGACGCTTCTGTGGGGACAGATTACCCTTCTTCACGAACGACACCAGCTTTGGCTGGACCGTGGATAGAAGCGCTTTGGTCTTCTCGTCCAAATCAACAGGACCGATCCGTTTGATTGCCCGGGAGGCCCTGGTAACTCTGCGTCCCAGCTCCGCCGGATCGGGCGACGAGCTGGCGCCATTGTCTTTGCCAGCCACATCGATGCTCTTCGAAGTAAAGTTTGGATTGTTAGCTAATACGAAGCGCAGTTCTTCGTGATCCGAGTTCAGCGAACCGTTCGTCAAGTTTCCAACTGTATCTACTGTAGGGTTATCCAGTATCAATACCTTATTTTTGCCAGCGCCGCCCAGCGTATCAAGCGCTGCGCGTTTGCGTGTGTTAAAATACGACGCAACCGTTGGCTGCGACATTGTGCAGCTTTGGGTATAGAAATCCGCTCGGTCCACTAAAAGCACGCCACGGTACTAGCACTGGTTAGGTAATTTGATCAAAAAAGACTTTTTTATCATCACCACAAGGCCCGCGTCAGCAGCTCTACGTACGTCGAAGATGGTGTTCTGTCAGTTATTTTCCCTCCAATTTTGAAACTGCACTTTCGGGTTCCGATGCGCTGATATTGCATTCCTTTGCAGACTCGATGAAGGGTCTGCCGTCAAAGCCATCGATGAACGCCGTTTGTTTACGCTTGGAAGGCGCGTTTATGTGCGCGGGTTGGTCGATATACCGTGCGCAGCGCCCTTTAAAGTGAGAGCAGCAGAAGAAAGGATATTAGTAAAATATTTAAACTCGCGTTTTCTTTCAAAGAAAAATAAGAATTTACTTCTAGCAGTATGCAATTCAGTTAAAAATAATAGTTGAAAAAAGAAAACGTACTAACCATAATCGTTCAATGCTTTTCCATGAGCAGCACAACATCGATTTCAAACGCTGGTTTTTTAATCGAGATTCGTTTCGCTACATCGACGCGAATGGCTTCATCGATAATGAATCAAATTTTCTTGACAGTTTTCTGCCATTGGTATTCAAGGTATATGCATTTACCAGGTAGAATTGTTCAGAGCAATTTGACATTTCTGAGCATGACATATGACGCCCTCGGGCATAGCGGGTGGTTGGGATGGTGGAACGACCAGAGCGTTGCCCACAATGGCGCCCTCAAGAATCGTTAAAAATTCACCTTCTATATGTAAACACCTTGATTGGTATTAATAAAAATCAATCCCAACCAGCCATTGGAGCAAAACTTTGCTAGACCAACATCAAATCTAGAACCGAATGAAAAAAATTCTACAAATTACTAAATCGACGAAAACCAGTTCATAAGTTTTTGTTGGTAGCGACCCAAATAGATCCCCCCCATACCAAATTGATACATCACTGGAAACCAAATTCGGCAAATGTGATGAAAATACTTACCATCCATTCAGCAGCAATTAAACATTGTCCTATGTTATTATTCAAATACCGATTAGCTTTGATCAAACGTAAAAAAACATAAAATTTCAATTTGAACTGCTTGACTGTCAAACGACTGCTGAAGTTTAGTTTCCAGTGATGTATCAATTTTGGTATGGGAGGGGGGGGGGGATCTATTTGGGTCGCTACCGAAAAAACGCATTCAAAATCCTGCTTATTTGCTATCATTGAAATTAAACTATTTTATGTTGCCAAATTCCGAAGCTTTGCCTGGTTGCCCGAATAAAACGCGCTTCGTTGTTTTTTGCGCTGCTGTCAAATGCAGGTGCACTTTGACAGCTGACAGAAGTCTGCTGCTTGGGTCGTTTCATGGGGTTCCGTTTCGCGTATGTTTCTTCTTTGCGTTTCGCTCTCGGTTTTGTAATCGAAAAGACTCTTCTTGCAAAAAGGCAAAGTGTGCTAGGATAAACGTTGTTGGAATCTTCGCTTTCTCGGCGAGAAACCGCAGCGTCCGAGGGAAATGCTGCAGATAATCGTAGGAGCAGCAGCAGCAGCAGCAGTGGCATAAGCTAGCACAGAACTCTTCACTCGGCATAGGCGTCTGGTGCAGTAGTCTCCATTGTGAATATTTTTGTTACGCTACGGGAGTGTGCTGGCTGTCAGACGGAATTGCAGAAAAATCGGGAACGGTGCGTGTGCGCGAAAGAAAGTAATAGAAAAAGGAACTGTTGGCAAGGCAAAAACAATACCGACCAGCGCCTGCTGCTCGTTTCGCGAGTGCGCGAGCAAACGGGATAGAAGACTGAGAAAAAGCAGAAGATTCTGACGAGTCGGTGTGCGCGCGGGAGCTAGAACAGGCAAGAGCAATAATAAGGTGTCCACGGTACGTGTGCGTGCGTGTGTGTGCTCGTTTGTGCGGCTGTGATTTGGGAGAGCGAAGCTTGGAAGGAGATTCCGGAAGAGGCGGCGGGTGTTTTAGAAGCAAAAAAAGCAATGAACGTAAAACCCGACACGAACCGACACGTACTGACGATACAGGCGAAGAAGAAGCGTCATAAGACGGCGAAAAAGAAGGCCAAACAGCAGGCGACGGTAGCGGTGGCGGCGGCGGCGGCGGCGCAAGCAGCGGCGCAGAACAGCAATAGTTACAGGAGCGTCCAGAATCACCAGTCGGCTGCCTCCATTGGCGGTGGTGCTTTCGTGGGTGGCGGGTCAGAGCTTCACGAGGACGACGACGACCATGACGACATGATCCTCGGTGCGGCGTCGTCGGGTGCGGCGGTCAGTGCGATGAACGACAGTCAGCATTCGGTGTCGACCGGAGCAGAGTCGGTGAACGTGCGCCGGGGCTCAAAGTCCGCGATACACTCAGTGTCAGCGCTGGACGCGACGACGAGCTCGTCGAACGAAACTATCGAGCAGGACCGAGACGGGGACCGGGACGGCGATGGGTACACGAGCGAGGAGGAGGAACAGGAGTGTCGCGAGCATTACTGCCGCGGCGGGTACCATCCGGTGAAGCTGGGCGATCTGTTTCTGCAGCGCTATCACGTGATCCGCAAGCTCGGCTGGGGCCACTTCTCGACCGTGTGGCTCAGCTGGGACCTGGAGGAGAAGCGGTATGTGGCGCTGAAGATCGTCAAGTCGGCGCAGCACTTCAGCGACACGGCCAAGGACGAAATACACATCCTCAAATCAATCCTGAACGCAGACCCGGCCGACCCGAAGCGTAACAAGGTTGTGCAGCTTCTGAACGACTTCCGGATAACCGGCGTGAACGGGACGCACATCTGCATGGTGTTCGAAGTGCTCGGCCACAACCTTCTGAAGCTGATCATGAAGTCGAACTATCGTGGCATCCCGCTCGCGAACGTCAAATCCATCATCCGGCAGGTGCTGGAGGGGCTGGACTATCTGCACACGAAGTGTAAGATCATCCACACGGACATCAAGCCGGAGAACGTGTTGGTGTGTGTGAACGAAAGTTACGTGCGTAAGCTGGCGTGCGAAGCCACGGAGATGCACGCGATGGGCTGCAAGCTACCAATTTCCCTCATCTCCGCAGCTCCGCCCCAGTTCCAGGAGCAGCCGGTCACCCAGAACATGAGCAAGGCTAAGAAGAAGAAGATGAAGCGGAAGGCAAAAATGCAGTCCGAGCTGATCCGGCAGCAGATGGAGCACATACAACAGCTCGAGTTCGGCAAGGTAGACGTGGATGGCACCGTGACAACGGCGGGACTGTTGGAGAACGGTACCGATGGCATTGTGGAGGTCGGAAAGACGGCACCGACTGCAGCGGCAACTGTCGTGGGAGGATCGGTGGACGACGTTGGTACTGGTGCGGGCGTGAAGACGGCGGGTGGTCATGCTGCTGCTACTACGGCGCTCAATAGTACCGCAACAATCACCGACAACAGTACCAAGACTTCGGCAACGGGCAGCACGCCCAGTTCACCGCTGGCAAAAGAAGCGACTGAAACGAAACGGTTGTTAGTGAATGGTACGGCAGGCGGTGGAAGCAAGGAGAGTGGTGACGGTGCCGGGACGCCCTCGTCCGGTGATGAGGATCGACCAACCCTGACGCCGAGTGCATCGACGCTTTCCAGTCCATCGGTCAGCGAGGCAACGTCCTCGAACAACAATGACGATGTGTCCGCCAGCGACCGGAAATCGCCGTCCAGGAGCATCGGCGGTACGTTGGACAAGTCGGCGGGGCACGATGGCGACAGTGAGCACGATCCGAAGTCGCCGGACAAACCGTCCTCCTCGATGAATTCGATCATGTCGGCTTCGAAGCTCGACATCAGTGAATCGGTGCGGAAAATTCTGTCCTCCGTGCAGGAAAGCAAAGACGCGGCGTTTGAGGTGTGCGACATTGACGTGAAGATTGCCGACCTGGGCAACGCGTGCTGGGTCGATAAACATTTCACCGAGGACATCCAGACGCGCCAGTACCGCTCGCTGGAGGTAATCATCGGCGCAGGGTACGATACGTCCGCGGACATCTGGAGCACGGCCTGTATGGCGTTCGAACTGGCCACAGGCGACTATTTGTTCGAGCCGTTCTCGGGCAACGACTACTGCCGCGATGACGACCACATCGCGCATATTATCGAACTGCTCGGACCAATCCCGAAACGTATCGCGCTGTCGGGGAAGAACTCGAGCCACGCGTTCAACTCAAAGGGCCTGCTGAAGAACATCTCCGGCCTGAAGCCGTGGGGGCTGGTGGATGTGCTGATCGAAAAGTACGAGTGGCCGGTGGAGGATGCGTTCGAGTTCAGTGATTTCCTCAAGCCGATGCTGGACTACGATCCACAAACGCGTGCTACGGCCGCCGACAGTCTGCGGCACTCGTGGCTGAACCACTGAGGCGGATACAGCGATGCTGCTGCTGCAGCTGTTGCAGAACGCACCAAGTCCCCCGGTGTGGCCAGCGACGATGAGAGGTTAGAAAGGCATGTAAGATGAGCAGTAATCGCGTTTCCGTTGACGGTTGATTGATTGTGTTAAAAATATACCGTGCGGGTGACAGTGCGCGTTGATTACGGACGCGGTTAATGTATGTGCGTGTGTGTGTGTGTGTGTGTGTTGTTATGGCAACCTCGCTAAAAGGAATAGTGATGATGAAGTTGATGATAGTTT
This sequence comes from Anopheles dirus, assembly GCA_000349145.1. Classification (NCBI taxonomy): domain Eukaryota; kingdom Metazoa; phylum Arthropoda; class Insecta; order Diptera; family Culicidae; genus Anopheles; species Anopheles dirus. The sequence continues at coordinate 5,061,392 of KB672791.1, read as the reverse complement.
GGCTTAGTGGAAAGCAGCAGGATGTGCACATATTTGCTAAGCAAACGAAAATGGTGATAGCAAAATATGCAACAAAGAAACAAATCACGTACAGGAGACGGAAAATGAGAAGCTCAAAACGTTGTGCTAAGTGCGTTCAGTGCAAGAGCAATAACAAAAGTTCGAATGGAAAGCAGCAAACACCACCGCCAGTGTTGTAGATAGGGCAGGTGGTAATTGTTCGTGTACTGTTTCCAAATCGTTGGTAGTGAAAAGCTGCCGTTAGAACAACCTGCTCTCTCTCACGCTCAGCTGACAAACGTTCTGGTGCATTTCTCCGCAAATCGATTCAACTTCACTATCGCGTCGGGAATTCAGTTGTTCGCCAGCAGGAGAACGGCGGAGCAAGTGGGTGGGGCAGTGCAGGATGTTGGGGAAGTGTTGCGCAGAAGAAAATTGCTCCTGGGAACGTCAGTGGCATCGCAGCAGCCCTTTGCAGCAGTGTGTGCGAACCGTCGCCAGTGGTTAAGGAGAGGATGTAATATAGTAGTCGTTGAGAAGGAATCCCCGTTCCCCCTAATGAAGTTTGTGTAGGAATAATATTCCAGTATCCCCGCATCAAACGATCAGCTTTACAAGATAGAACAATAGATGGTAAGTAAAAACCTGCAAAGTCGACAACCAACACGCAGACCGTTCAGACACGAGAATTGTTCCTTTCTTCGATGTTCGCATGTAACTCGTTTCTGTGCAAAAGAATCATTTTATCGATTTTTGCGATGCTCGTGGGAAAGGAACTAATTCGCTAGCGTTGCATTGTTTGCGAACGCCGAATGTGGCGGAACTTTGACCCACTCTTCTAATGTCAGTTTAATTTTACAGGAAATTAAGGAAATCGTATAACATCAATGTGCCGTGTGTGCCGTTCGTTAGCAAACTAGAAGCGGAATTGGAAGCGAAATAGTGTGTGCAAGTTGTGACAGAAGGTTAAGAACAGAAATCGGATAATGGAAGTGGAGAGAATGTTACTGCATCATCACAATCAGCAATAGAAATCTCGTTTGGAAAAACAAAACAGGCAAGCAAACATAGTGCAACAAAACCGGAGAGAATAGGCATAGGCATATGGAAGTTGTTATATGAGGCAGTATGCGTCAACAATTCGTTGAATATCAATTGAAACACAACATAAAATAAACCAACAACAGAACCAGGTAGCAACATTTTTAAGTAATTATAGAAAGCTGTGCAAGATAGTTGGGGAGCGAATACAGAGAGAAAGAGAGAGAGAGAGAGAGAGAGAGAGAGAGAGAGAGAGATGCGGTGGTATCTTATACATTATTATTAGGATTATAATTATTGGTACATTAATCGTAAATTAAACACCCTTTAAATACACCAACACATTGATATGGCGAAGCAGTCGTGACAGTTTACCTTTGCTAAAGAGAAAATGGAACACTATTAGTATGCCTCGGTATTTGAAGGCTTTCGACAGAGAAAAAAATTCTTCTCTGCTATAACCCATGCTTCAAGGGCGTGATGCAGTCTCAGCTGAGAATGTACACTCCGTACACGACTCGTCACTTCCATATCTGTGTGTGCCATTTTTTGTTTCATTTTCTTATCATCACTTTCGATACACACACACATACTGTAGCACGGTGACGTACTCACAAACAACAAACCAAGAAAAACCTCCCTATCCTGTCACAGCGCTGCAGCGGTTATGCGCCAGGAACGTATAAAACTAGAGCAAAAAGGGTTAGCAAAAAAACGTTTGAAAGAGACAAATAACATAATTTTGTAACGTTTACACGCAAACAGGACACGCGCACACATCGCATCTTTTGCGCGTGCTATGATTGAACCATTTCGGTTTCTCCTCTTCGAATGCTGCTACGACGAGCCGGGGAGAGATCACTATGTGTCCGTCCTTTAGCGAGGGAAGTACGACCGCATGAATATATCATACAGACGAAGTTGGCAGCGACGGGAAATTATAGAGCGCATAATTCCGTTGTGTAACTTTTGCACTGATCTCACGCGATTAGAAAGATCGTACTCTATCGTATGAAGGTTTTGTGACGGTGACGGTTCACTGTTTTATCGGTTTCGTAAGGAAACTTTCTTCGTTTATTCTTCCAAAACTTCTTACCTCACCGTGTAGTGTTCGTGGGATCGATTCGCGAATTAGAGGGTGACGGTAGAAACTCATGGGTGCAATATGTGACTGCAAGTCATCGCTACACATGCTGCAGTGGCTCATATTCGCACTCCCATACCCCCGACATCGTAATCGTCAGCTTCCGGATCCTGCACACATTTAGGTACCACCATATGTAGGTACAGAACATTCTACACTTCGCGTATAAAATTCATCTGAGGCCAGCATTAATTAACCGTACTTCGTTCCATCGTTTCCGGTAAAGTATATTCAATTTAAATCATGCTACTAGCGTGGAGTTGTGGCGGTCGTATGGTCCTGTTCCCGAGCCGACGGTCCTACGTACCACAAGTTGTGGGTTCAAATCTCAACTGGACCGTTCTCCCGTACGCAGACCTACCCAGGTTGTTGTGCCAGGAAAGAAGAAGATTAGTAGCAGTTGTGGGAAGGACTCATAATTCGTTCACTAATCTAAGATAGATAAAAAACAAAATCCATGCCGCCACATGCCGCACTTTGGAAATGTAGTTAGAGAAAATACATAGCTTTGGAGCATCTTTTTCTCTTTATTCATTCGGCATCGGTTATGCATTTCGACTACCAATCGAACAGGGTGATTTTTTACTCAACAACATCAAAATGCAGATAATCATCAATCTGGTTCGTATCAACGATGCCTTGTGCAACAGATTATGTATCTTCCAGTTTGCAGGGTCATGTGGAATAAGTCGCTACATTAAACAAAGGAAAAAACTACATTGTGCACGGATATCGGCTCCGAGCAAACGGCACCACATCGCTCCTACTCGCCTTTCGCTAAACGCACTGTTAAGACATTTCATCTATTTAGCATTCTGCCTGCATCCCATTAGTCCCAGTGCCCGGCTCAGCGGGAAGTTTGAATGACACATCCATAACCATCTATAGGAAATGAAAAAAAAAATACTTTAAAAATGGGAGATCAAACAAAGAACGAGCGATGGGGAAAGATCAGAGCGCGGGATGATTAAACCGGAGACAAAGATGCTTTACAGGATGGTCGATTGATTTCGAATGAGTTTCCTACAAATGTCGTATCTTCATCGCTTGGAACACTGCGGTATGTTCTGGTTAGTTGCAGTCTTAGGCGGATGCTCGTTAGTTGATATGTGTAATCAATTAGGTTGTACGTAGATATATGCTATTTTATTGATACTATGTATAGCTGAACATCATCATCCATACTGTGACTGTGTGCATTCGGTACGCAACAACATTGAAGAACGAAAACAGAGTATCGTTTAAAATTACCTTTTTGTAATATTTTCGTATGAGCCATATATTAATATTCGGGTCCTTACTGGTTACTTCTGATTACCATCGTTTGCCCTCGTCCACATTATCCTGACCAATAATGGAAAATGAAATGTTGAGCAATAACCCCGATAATTCATATTAACCTTTTCTAAAAGGAGCAACGTTTTTGATTTTCTGTATCATCCGTTCTGCTAGAAATTAAAATGTTGGATTCACTGTCAAAACAGAATGCAAATTTGATCTACCTATTTCAAGAAATAATTCAATTATTTTAAATTTAATACGAGTTCATATGCGATCTTTGAGAGGATGTGGTTCTTCTAGCGCATGATTACCTTTTTCAGTTAGAAGTGGATCTTGTTCATGGGAACAATTTTCTGTATATGTAGACCTACCATTTCTACCACTTTCCTTGACTTCATTTCATCCGTTGCTGGATAGTGGAGCATCATCTTCAAATCAATTTTTACAGTTTGGTTTGCCTGTGTGTTGTACAATACAGAACATGACCAACAAGTTCAACCGACAAGGAATGTTGGAAGAATAGACTAGAATCTCGGTCGTAACAGGCTTGCACTTGTGCCGGAAAGTAATTAAAATCCAACTGTGGTAATCGGCAACCGGGTCAGGATATGAATGGCACGGATTTTCTGTTTTCTTCTTTACTAATTCGTTGTGAAAACTTCATCTTACTAGCTGAGAAAACGTCCTCTCAGTAGCAATAGCAATTTGAGTTGAAATTTTACATCACTCCCATTCACTGCAAATGCATCGTATCCCAAAATCATCTTCTACCCCATCATCATATCTGTATTGATGCATAAGAGATTAGGAAAACGATGGAAATCATCGTCGAAATTTATCCAATTGTAAATGTATGACCAAATGAAAGTGTTAGGAACGGAAGGAAACGGTGTATCATATGTGCTACAATATCTGTTTTAGTTGATGGACGTCTCGATGTGGTCGAAATTCACTCGGCAAACCCATACGCTGCGAAATGCATAGATTTCAATAGCTTGGAAGCATAGAATCATTTGTATTTGATGACCAGTTTCCATTCCGTTTCGGTTCATGCTCCCCCTATACATAATCAATCACGAAGCAGCAGTTTGACTTTCGAGTGGCGTCGTCGTATTAGACCATATATTTCTGCCGGTCAACGTGCGAGCCAACTGTTTTAATTTATTGTACTCATCCAGGTGGATTGCATGTTTTTCCCAGTGCCAACAGTGTAGGGCACACATATGCTAGAGCGTCGCATAAACAAGGGACGCACGTATGTTAAATTCCTCGAAAGCAACCTGTCGGCGGGAGCCGAGAAGTGGTAGGGCGACAAAAATAAGTAAATTATACAACAATGTAGTAGCGCGCTAGGACACAACACATAAGATTGGTGAACATTGATGATGTAAAACATAACATGTGTAATTTCGACAAATATTACAGTGTGAGTGCGTTGCGCGGTGTGTAATACGGCGTTCGGATGATGACAGTACGGGGATTAACGGACAAAACGAGATGAGCGGTAAAAAAAAATTAGGAGGCAGAGTTTGCCGATTGAAAATGCGGAAAAAGAGCGTGCAAAATGTGGGAACCAGGGTCAGGAAGAATTTTCAAAGAAGCGTAATCTAAGCAAAACCCGAACCCCGTGACAGCTAGCTTATACTTTGTAAAATTTGTAAACCATCCTAGAAGCGTGTGTGTCGTACGAGCGGAGACATACATCCGTATATGAGGAAGAAAAACGTACATTCGCAAACAAATTCACGTACACGTTGAACGGCTCATGATGCAAAGATACAAAAGTGTGCACACACCACCACGACCACCATTGCAAAGGATCACACGTATAATTATATTAGTTTTATTGAATATTTCAATCCCCGCCCCACAACAACAATGCGGGACGCAGAGCCGGTGAAGAGTGAGCTAAAATTTAGACGAGATCGCAAGAAGCTAAAATGATAGAGGCAAGAAATGGCCCCTGGGAGGAGAAGAAGGCGTAGGAGGAGGGGAGGATCAGTCGTGTTAGGTGCGCGCAGGAAGTTAAGACGCGAATACGCACGCAAATGGTGACGCGCGAAAACTGGGAAAGACACAGAGCACGTGAGAGAGAGAGAGCGCACGCGGCGGTGGACACTTTTCGTCGGTGTCTAAAGTCTAAACCACACACCCCGGCAGAGGCTGAGGGAACCGGTCCGGGCTGGTGGCCGCATATACCGAAAATAAAATGTGAAACGCGTGTGATGATCATTTCACGCGCAGACAACTGAAATTGTGCAACCTGTTGTTGTGTTGTGTTGGTGCATTATTTTGTCTTTTGTTTGCGTAGTTCACACAAAGGCAGGTTTGCTTTCCAACACCCACCCCGTTGCTGCTAAAGATGACCGGGATGGCTAATTTGCGGACGGGCGGTTCGGGTGTAATGTATTGTTGCAGGAGGATTGTTTTCGCTTGAATGTTACATTAGGATAATTAAAACCGGTGTGTTCGTTTTGGCGGTCGGGACACATTCGGAACACCCATCGGAAGGACTCCGAGGGGTAGTGCGGCGCCCGTTTGGTAGTGGGCAGTGGTAAGTAGATTACAAATCCGAAATACATTGTCCCTAATAGTTCGTGTAGTCCCTGAGGCGAAACCTGTACTAGACGATGTTCTTCCAGTGTAGAAAGTAGAAATGTTAGTTTCGTGGAGCACCAAACAGTCCCCGAACAATGGTCATGTGTTGGAAACATAATTTACAACCAAAGTTGTATAGTAACATTGGCTGTCGGTATCGAAACTTTATCACATTGGACCCTCGTAGCAATAGGTAATGTATTTTTGTTCGATTTATGCATTCAGTGAATTCAGATTTGAGAAAGAAGTTAATAGAATAGGATACTGATTTCACACTTTTATATTATTTATTGTCTTTTATATTGACAAACAAATGTACAAATTGCATCAGATAGAAATAGTAGCATTATATTAGCAGATTCTACATTTTTTATAACAAATTTTGCGTAAAGTGTGCCACACGGTTTCAGTATGCTCGAGCATTTGCGATTAGGTTAGGCAGCATTAAACAGCATTCAAAAAATCTTTTTAGGAAGTACTCGACTTGAAATTTGATTCTACAAGATGTTTTGATATAAAGCTTTAATAGCAAAATACCTTCAGTATGCAAAAAAGGTCTAATTTCCTTATCCTTACGTCCTTATGATATCTGTCCTGAATAACTACTTTTCGTATAATTCGTTAGCTAGAAGTGCTTAACTGCTTTAAAACACAAGCTCCTAAATCCTTCTATCGCAATTCGGGCATAGCAATACAATGATTCCGCAGATT
>KB672791.1:5044143-5054607 GCA_000349145.1 Anopheles dirus | reverse complement strand
CAGATGTCCAACAATGTAGTTGAAGTGGCGAAGTAATGCATTATATAAATATTTCAGTACAAATCTGATTGAAAACGTCGGATAGGTGTAGAATATGTGTTGGAATATGTCCCTCTAAAAGTATAACCACATTTGATGAATGTGTGCTCCATAACATATTTTCGATGTGCCGAATCTTTCTAACTCCAAAGTGTTGCACTTTGAGGATGAAATTCTGTATAATGATGGGAAAAAATGTTAAAAATGTTAAAAAATTTACATGAGTGCTCTAGCGCAATTGTAGAGTAACATTAAACGAAATTAAGATGCAATAGACTGGTAAGTAAAGAATAGTTTGAAAACAATTGAAAACTGAATTTTAAGTCGGTATGATATGTATTTCTATTTTTGGACGATAATGAACTGTATTATTGTGAACTAGTGGCAAGGCAACAGCAACTATATTGCTTTTTTTAAGGTTATAATACTTCCAAAGGTATCGCTTTCTTCTGAAAATACGTGATCCATCCAAAAATCCGACCAAGATCTCGTTGTACAAGATCTTAGTCGGACAAAAGGGAAAGTTGAAAGCATTGTTGTTTGATTGTCATGCGAAAAAATAACTCCTGGGAACGGAAGAGTTTCGTTATCCGTAGCTCTTGAGAACGAGATCGCACTTCCACTTCAATGAAACAAATGTCTTTTTCGGGTTTTCTTAATTACTCTGATTGCTATTCCTAACAGCTAAGTTCCTTACGTATGTTTGAATCATTGTTCGAAGTAATCGACGTCATCAATGGCGGAAAAAGAGGAGGTGAGTAGCGTTTTAAAGAATACATTTGTATGACGCAGTGCGAGTTGAAATATGGTGACAGTTGCCGTTTTTTTTTGCTGCGACTGTTCACTATTCTAAATATAAGTCGCTCCCAGTTGAAATATGTCGTTCTAAAATAGCGTTTTTGTATTTATTAACTCGATCCGATCGGTTTTAACTTTGATGCGTCAAATAGTGTCTCAGATGTCAAGGCAGTTCAGTGACCACTTGGCACGCTAGAAACATCGTGAGTGCAGTGTGTTACTCAGGCTGATAAAAACAAAACTTCCGCACGGTTCAGTCGCTAGTCGATTCCACCGTACATGGCAGCAGTCTGTCCGCATGGAATGGGAGAATGAAATAGGAAAACGATTATTTATCCATCATTGAACAACCGTTTCGTTAAACAGACATACCAAAACTCCGGCACTAAATCCGAATCCCCGGGGGGTAGGGGGCACGGATGGAAAATGGTAAATCAATCAACGTGTGTTGTTACTGTCGCACGTACTTGCGCGGCCGCCCACCCTTCAGTCACTCTTTTCGCGCGTTCTCAATCGCGCAACATTGCACACTCGAGCCGTTTTGCTCTGTGACGTTTAACCCATCCGGCGATGGGTGAAGCGGTCGTTTTGTCAATAACCGTCATTTCCTGGACGGGGCAGTGGGTGGGGGGAAGTAGATAGAGAGGGAGAGAGAAAGAGAGAGAATGTCCCGTGTACATGCCGTGAGGTAAAGGCCGTACAGGAAAACTGCTATTCTGCTTGATTTGTTTGGCTTGAAGCTGACACACATTTTCTCACCGATGAAGGCCACCCAAATTCGGGCGCGCCGCAGCAGCGGGTTAGGCGGGGGCAGGTGGTCCAGTTTGGCAGTGGTTCGATTTAGATTCTTCTCCGCGTCTGCTCCAAGTAGCCCGGCCGCCGTTCGATGAGGAATTGCAGTGCGAACATGTGGATTGTTCCGTGTTTTTCAATCGTGCCTCGCCGGGTGGAAGCAAACCCGGACCCCCCAAGCCGGCCGGATGGATTCCGGGAAAGCATAATTTGATCAGAATCGTAGGGACGTCTCGCCGACTTGCCTAAATTTGATTCTTCATGTGTCACCGTGAACATTTTGTGATTGGTTTCTATTGAAAATTAACAGTCTTGATGCTTTGCCATTTTATTCGTTTTATTTCAATTACAGCTGAATCTTCCTGGTAAAATGGCATTAAATTTCTTTTTTTTTTAATAACATATTGCAAAAGAACTGTCGTGATAACCGGACCATTTAATGTAATTTAAATGATCATGATAACGATCAAAATATTTAAAGATTGGCTACACAAAGATATACTGAAAATTATAGTCCTATCAATAGTACACTACAACCAATCTAACGCGATTAGATAACTTCAGCTTGTAGTAATAAAGTTTACCATCCCGAATCAAACTGTTAGAAAACGTACCGGTATTGGTTGTTACGTGGCTCAATAAGGGGTTTTATTGAACACATCTGCAAGACACAACATCTGACAGCTCGCTTTCAAACAGATGCTTCGCGTCAGTCCCATACTGCGCTTGATAGCATTGTTTACAACGCTTCTTCTGCCGGTCGCTTCGCGATTCACGCGGGTCTTCATCCCGTTGTCCACTGCTTATCGCAATCAGTTGCGAGAGGTACTGCCATCCTCACTCATACCAGCATAATCACAATCAAAACACCACGTCTTATCGTTCCAGCGCTCATAATCGTTCCAGCGCTGCGCTCTTGCCAAGAAGTCAACACGATAGCGCCCGCACCAGGTTCCGGAGTTAGTACACCGGTTGATCGATCGTGGCAGGTTGTTGCTGCAGCTTCCTACTGCAGCGAGTACGGAAGTGTGTGCCACCGCACTCTGAGTAGTGACAAGTACCAATCATAGCCTACCTCGCAGCACAACGTGGTGTACGTGTGTGCGTGTTGCGTTGCGTAGTGACGGAAGCAAACCAACGGAGCAGGCTGCTCTCTCCATCAGGTGGGTAAATAAAAATAATTCTAGAGATGAGCGTAGATATCCGAGGCGGTGGCTGTCTGACGACGACTACCCCGGTACGTGTTGCGTACGCTGAGAGCAAATCTCGCTCACGCAGAGCGAGCACTTTTCGCGTGGAAGCGCTGAGAACATGAGCGCGAGTTCTGTCGGGCCTGGCGAGATTGCCGGTGATTACGCAAGAGGTGAAACCTGTCCTCGGCAGGATTCTAATACCAGAAATAAAACGCGAACGTACGAGTCAAGAACAGAAAACAACGCACACACAGCCATTACCTACACACTTCAACCAGCTGTTGATTTCAATGGCAAGGCCATGTGATTCATATCGCGCTATCAGAGTCGTTTGGGATTAGCATTTTTCTGTGGTTCGTGGCGACGCTCGGTGCCAAGAATTCGTATTGTTCCATATATTACATGAATGAAACATTTTCTTGCCGTTATTACACCGGCAGCATCGCATCGATGCTATTTTTGTTTGCCTAGTCTTTTAAGCCAGTCGTGGCGTTCGGGAGGCATATTGGCACCATACTTCCTCTTATCAGTGCCAATGCCAATGTAGTGTAACAGTCTGAAGACTGGGCACCACTTTCCAAACGTGATTGCACGTCCGAGGCTCATTTTTGATGCGGTGAATAAATTGTTGGCTAGCTACAATTTTTAAGTACGCACTGATACCCTTTATAAGTGGAATGGTGCCAACAATGGCAATGGATAGTAAGTGTTTGTATGTAGCCGTTCAAGATGTAATGAGCATGAAGACATTAATTATAGTTTTTTAATTATTTTGAAAAGGATGTAGCAATCATAAACGCAGATTTTGAATGCGAATAAATGCAGATACTTGTAAAAACTTTGGTTACCCAAATACTTTTAATGTTCGCAATGCATGATGATAAACACATTTAAGAACCTTCAAAATTTTAAAAAGTGGACATATGGCCTTTGCTGCCCGTCTCTAATGTCGTGGTTTAGTCTTACGGATTACCTTTTGAAGGCTCATGAAGCTGGATTCATCAGGTCGACCAAGAAAATTTCAAAAATTCATTACATTCACATCAATTCCTGTAAAACCTTTCTGCGTCAATATTTTACTGCTACAGTGTTCCAGTCCGGAAAGAAAGCAGTCCAGTTCTTCAACATGACGCGGTTAGCGTTGGTTTTGCTCCTCGTTTGGTTGTTACCTCATCACTCTATCGGAATCTATAATAAAATCCGTAAGAATTTGGGTTACGGCAGAAAACAGGACATCAAGATAGCAAACTAGTTCCGACACCCAGCAGCCCCTGCACCACGTTATAGTGAAACTGTATCAATCCACCACAAATCGATAGCAAAACTGTTCACCTACCAGCTGTATCCCTCACTCCCTCTTTCCTCGGCTTTATTTGCAGGCGAGCGTTTCGTCAGCGTCTACACACCGGGACCATATAAGCTGGTTTGTGGCACAAAATCCCCAGCCCGGTGGAAGCTCGAAGTGGAAAAGCGGTAATAGGAAAGTCCCTGGTGACGATGAAAATATGCGTCGTCGGGGCCGGGGTCGTCGGTTTGACGACCGCGCTGGAGCTACAGCGCGAGATGCGGAACGCCAATGTCACCATTCTAGCCGATCGGTTCGAGCAGGACACATGCAGTGACGTCGCGGCTGGCCTATTTCGTCCCGGAACCAGTTTTTCCGGCCCGACGGAGGAAATAACCAGGTAAAGAGCGTTAGCTTCGTCGAACGCTAGAATGGGGTATGGGAAAGATGGGGTTAGCGTGGGATGGAGAGTAGGAAACTTTGAACTCATTTTCACACTCGCCAGGTCGGCCTATCCACTGTCCATCGGTTTCGTGCGGCAGCAGGTACAGCGACAGATATGCGAGTAGTAGTATTCGGGAAAAGTTGATGTGTTTAGCATTCACACACTGAAAAGCATCCAAATTTACTACTGCATTTTGACACATCTGAGCAAATGAAATCCGTCTGACTTTTTATGTTTTTTTCGTGTTTTGATTGTTTATTTTTGTAAATCTGTTGCTAGTTACGATCTTCTCACTGTAACCTACACACATGAACTCTGATGGAGGCAATGCTGCCATGTTGTCATCATTTTTCATTTTCGTCAACGTCAAAGTCCGATGTTGCGTGTGTAGAAATTTAATTTTCTATCCAAGAACCCATTACCAGGAATACAGTGGTCCTAGCAGGCTGTGAAAAGGATAAATCCCATAAAGGTGGCTCTAAGGAGCGAGAGTTCGTTGAACGGTCAACTGCGGCGTTTGTTGATGCCTGATTTAAATGACCAACTGTCCAACGTAGCTAGGATTTTGTCAGCTCAACCAGGAAAACAAGTTGGCACAAGTAAAATCTGCTTCCTTAAGAAAATAAAACCTGTAGAGAATCGATAATAGTAAAACTGTTTTACAAGAATAACTGACAATGGAAACCCAACTGATGTGACGCCTTATTACAATCTGGCGCCCGTTCTGGAGCGTGGATACTGATCATTAGACAATCGCGGCTCGTTAACCGGCACCTTGGTGACCAATATTGAGACACCACCACGGTTACGGAGCGTTTGAATCGGCGAGGGAAACATCCACCGGGTCCGATACGTGTGCAATGATTCGCTCCATTAGACACCTGTCGGAAACATAGGGGGGAGTTCTGCTGCTTTGGTCCGACTGGTGGTCACGGGGTCGACGGGGTTTGGGACGCGCTCCGAGACGGTCACGATCGATAGGATTTCGTTGCCAACTGGGTGGTGTTGCGTCTTCAACGTTCGCTGCACCTGGCGTGGTGCGGCTGTGTGCGCCAACCGGTTGGTTTGGCGTTGGTCGCCAAAAGTGGCTCACTCGCCACTGGGGGCTCCCGAGCTCGGGGGGGGGGGGGGGGGGGGATGTACGTCTGCTGCTGTTGTTGCTTTCCCACCTCCCCGCAGGCATTACGTAATTCACACATCAAGTGCCGCAAACGGGGAGAAAGCGTGAGGTTAGGAGCTGTTCTGTTTTGAGTTTCTCTTTTCAAGTGGCCATTCCTCCACATAGTTTATGCTCCGACGTTCTTTTCGCCAGCCCTCCCGACCGTCGTGCGGTTTTCGGAACTATTTTTAGATCCCGCCGTACGTCGTGCGTACAGTTGTGTTTGCGCGCGCGGTTGTGTGTGCGAAGTGCTATGCTTCCGCCTTGCCTTATGGGATTCGGCGGGGGACCCGGTCGTCGGATATCGAAACCATATTTACACACCATAAACACACGATAAACCAAAGTGTGCGGGATCGTGTCGGGGCCAAAAGAGACCGGTGCGGTTTGAATCGAAGGAGCGAGAGATGAAATGAAGAATACGTTGCGTTATTCAGTGGATTTGTCCGGACCGACGCTCCCGGCGACTAACTAATAGGGTTCGTGCTGGTAACAATTTCCGTTTCGAACGATTGTTTCGTTTGGCCAACTTTCTGTGGCCGGCATTGTTGAAGAATACCGGGCAAAAGCATTCATACACCAGCTCAGTGAGTAATTAAATTTTATGTTATTCTCCCTCCTTCAATTATGCTTTTCGCATTATTACTTATCATTTGCGACTAAAGCAGATTAAATCTTATTTCTCAATTTAAGTCTGAGTATTTCCTGTGTTATCGCCAACTGGAGCCATTGTTGGATTCTATTTATGGGTTAGTTTAACAAAGACAACATTTGAATGCCTGACAGATCGAACAGACAGACGGAATATATTTGTTAATGCTATGTACTAAACGGGGTGATTTTCGTTTTGATTCGATTTGAATTAAACTTTAATGTTCTATACCAGTTTTCATTAGATCAAATAAGACACCGAAACATGTTTACATCGTATGAAACGTTTGAAAAGTTAATAATGATCTATATCACAGTTTCAAGTTTACAGTTTCATGAATATTTTCCGGAATATTTGTCTAATTTAATAATAATTTGTCAACTATTTGTCTATTTTTGGTTCGAACGGAGGTTCCTTTGAAAGCAACCAAAAAATTTGAACAGTAATACTAAATCAGAACCTAATTAACAACGATGCGATGTTAGCTTTCAGAATGATATAACACTCTAAATACAACGTTGTAAAAAGCACATTATTAAACTATAGGAAAAACTTTCCTACTAAACTATTGTTCTACATTTGCACATCAACCAGAGCAGGTTTAATTATGTGCGTCTAAAAAGATTAATAGTTTCGTGTTGGAAAAGCGATAATTATTGTAAATCTATTGTTGATGAACTCTATATGACAATTATTGAAATATTAGAGAGACCATTTAATACACCTTTTCAAACATAAACAAAATATGTATGGAGTCTATGTAACACAACAGTACTGTGGCGCATATTTCGTAAGCAGCTGTTCGTTCCTCTAGTAGTTACTGTATGTTTTTTTCCACTCTTCCCTACACAATCCTAAGGAACCCACCTGCCACTAATCACCGCTGGCATTGATTTCTCCTGCCCGGTGCGTAATGTGGCGACCGATGAAGGCATAGGCCAAGAAAGACAAAGGATCGATGGCAAAACAAAAACCACCGTATCGTACTCGACTCATCGCTCATCGTCTTTTTGGTACGAAACTGTCTGTTGGCACACAGTACTTCGTCCTTCCTCGCGCTCCGGCACTGTTCGGCCGTGGCGCAGAGAAGCCCTTGAGCGAAACCATTTAGTGGCACTGGAGAATGTATGTGACGAGTGCGACGCTAATGGGATAGTCGGTGCAGATGAACACTTCCATATCGGGGCCACCACGGTCATAGCTCAATAATAGTCGCTGCGTTGGTGCTGCAATGTCCTACGTCCTTGCCCTGCTGGGATTTGTGCCGTTCCGTTTTATATCACCACTGTTCCGACCGCTGAACGGAAATGGAGACGCCTGGTGCCGGATGACTTTACGATCGATTATGATGGACCGCGCAACATATCGCGCGTTGTAACGGACGCACAGTTTAAAGTTTATGGTTGCATGGAATAAAAATCGCTTTGTGCTTCATTTTCACCCCGTTTACATGGCACATGCTGAATGTGTTTAGTTAAGAAACGATCATAATGTTACTTGGCGCATAGCCCAACAATACAGTTAAATAGATTTGATTTTCTTTGTCCTTAGTTGGGAAAATGTTCTAATGGGTCTCAAGCTTTATTCCGGCAAACAACCCACCTTAAGTTCCACTTAGAAAACACCCGGAAGTTGCAGCAGCGACTGGCCTATGTATGTGTGTGTGTGTGCGTGCGTGTGTTCGGGTGGAATAGCGGTCACTAACGTGATGCTTCCTCTAATACCCGCCAGTCACGCTATCCGTGCCGTGCAGTGAAATCTATTTTGTCAAATTGCTAACCTACAATACGACCGCTCGGTTGTGCCAGTGCTTTGACCTACCATTCCACGTGCCTGCAGAGCGCGAATCGGTGTCCCAAGTGCATTAGTGGCGCTAGCATGTAGTTCGCGTAAATATTTACCTCCCGCGGACACGGTTAGGATGGTGGTAGCGGGCCAGAACAATCGATCGAACGTGCGGGACAAATTATGAGCGAAAAATGCAAACCCGCAATAGTAAATTACGAACGAAGGCTATCTACATCCGCGCGACTGAATTGGACAGAAAGGTGTGGGCTTGGTTCCAAATCGTTCTATCCGGAAGGTTGCAGGACAGTAGGCGAGAAATGCTCACCACGAAGAGTTGCACGCGCGGACAACATACATCGTACGCTAGCTTTCCTATCAAACTGTAGGACTTAGCTTTCGAACTGCCTAAGTGTGCACCTTGTCGTTGCTGACGCGAAGAACTATTCATCATGTTCGGGCGTAAAACACAACTTTCCCACCCCTGTTTTGAAACTATCCTGCCATTGAAAGGTGTCGGGGTTAATGTTTTACCTCTTGTATACTGTGCCCTTACACTCATTTGTTGCTTTCCGGAGTTTATGCGGTCGAAGTTATTGCTTGCGGCTTGAAGGGGGCTGTTCTGTCATTTCCTGCCTTCCGGCGTGTGGGAGGGAGGTTTGTTGAGATACAAGCAACAGGAGCGTTGCTATAGTAACAACAACATCAGAGTACACTATGGTGTGTGTGGATTTTCTGTATATAACACGGTAGCAGAACGTAGTTAGAAATCATTCCATTTCGAAACGTTAATAAACTTACTTATAACTAATAAGGTTTCTTTAATCGACGCTATTCTTTCCCGCTGGAAAATAGCGAATAGTTCCCTACTGCCTCACTCAACATTGCGCGTTCTTTTTTCGCCCCTCGCGCCGCACACACACACACAGGAAATGGATTTCAGATGCGTACGACCACTGGAACGAACTTCGCCAGACGGAACATGCAGCCCAGGCCGGTGTGTGCCAGCTGTCGGGATACATTTTTTCCAGCCGGGATCCTGCCATTGTTAGGGTAAGCGTATGAAGCGTGAGCCGCTCGTGGGAACGACAGCGAGCGTGCGGGCTGGGCTGGGAACTAATTGTAAATGTTTTATCCATAGAATCACTACATCGAGAAAGTCTTGCCGATGTACCGTGCCGCCACTGAGCAGGAGCTACGCATCTGTCCCGGCGACTGGAAGTATGGTTCGTTTTTCACAACGATCGTTACCGAGTGTCGACTTTATCAGCCGTGGGCGACGGAAAGGTAGGTCATTGATTGGTTTACCATTGGTTGGAGGAGGTCGCAGAAAGAAAGAACTAAAAACTACAGAAGAAAGCGATTATTAATGGGTTTCCTTTTCTCACAGGCTCCTCGACAATGGAGGTCGGATTGTTACCGCTGCCTTGAGCGACCTGAGAGCGTTACACGGCAACTACGACGTGGTCGTGAACTGTACCGGCCTGGGAGCTAAGCGGCTGTGCAACGACCATAAATTGGTCCCCATTCGGGGCCAGGTAATAAAGGTGCGGGCGCCCTGGGTGAAGATGGCATTCTATGCGGACTTCGATACGTACATCATTCCGGGCTTCCAAGGCGTAACGCTCGGGGGCTGCCGCAATTTCGATAGCTACAGCACGGAGGTCTCGCGGCACGATTCCGCGGCGATTCGAGAGCGTTGCGAAGCGCTGTTGCCGAGCCTGAAGGGAGCCCCGGTTGTGCGCGAATCGGTAGGGTTGCGACCGCACCGTGATCCTGTACGCGTTGAAATTGAATTACTGCCTACATCAAACGGGACATTACGCGTCGTACACAACTACGGCCATGGAGGATACGGGGTAACGACTGCACCGGGCACGGCGAAGTATGCCGTGAAACTTGTTAAGGAAGCACTGCAAACCAATAGTAAACTGTAGAAACAGTTGAGCATACGCATCTCAGCTAAATAATGGTTATTCAATAAAAGTGACGTACACATTTGTATCACATCTGTTTGCTATTAATGGTCCGGTAGGCACTATGTATCAATCGCCCATCCGATGAACGGGGTTTCTTCCAGGTAAACGGTGCCAATGTTGAAGGTGTTGTGATTATATAGTTTATGTTTCACTTTCGAAGTTTCATGTTTCAAATGCTTAAGGAAAGAATTCCCATGACTATGCGAATGCAATAGCGTATGCCAGATGGAGGTGGATAGGGAGTTATGGGGTGGATCTTTTAGGGATGGGAATTTCCATCTTTAATCTTTTCGCATTTTCTACTAACTAACTCTACTAACTAATGCAAATAGTTAAT